>CAKNYM010042328.1:44513-55694 GCA_932195095.1 Andricus curvator
TTCACGCTTCTTGAGGAGCGAGAAAGACAGATAACATACGTTCCGCCAGGCCTGACAACAAACACAATTTATTCATATTTTTCGCAATTTTCAGAATAAAAAATAGGTACCAAGTTAATCTAGTCAATGTTCTATTTGAGTAAGATACACAAAAAAGTGAAGTTAAATTAAGAATTAAATTAGAAGGCTACAATAGACCAATCATTAGATTAACTTGAAACAAATTTTGATTCTGAAAATTACGAAAAATATGAATAAATTGTGTTTTTTGTTACACTTGCTGAGGGGAAAACAAACTGATTTCTTTATAAACGAGCAGTAAGTGAAAATACCTAATAATACAGTTTATTGAATACAAAATAATTTGCTTTTGTTTTATCTTTAAATTGTGATTTCGATTTTACAGTAATAATATATTGTGCTACAAGTGCGGAAAGTAGGCAGTTCCACACGAGTGTGAAGTTTGCTGTACGAGCCAGAGGCGAGTCCGAGGGTAGTTGTAGGCGAGTCTTATGCGAGCTGTAAACGAGCCGAAGACAAGCCGGAAACGATCCGAAGATGAGCCGATTGCAAATACCGTAAACTTCACAAAAGTTGAAACTGTCTACTTTCAGCACCTGTTGCACACGATATTTTTTGTACCAAATGCAGGAAATTTTCGATTTGAGAAACAATAAGCATACATTTTTTGAAAATTTATGGTAAAATTACCAAAAATTTCCGGACATTTTCGGCAAATTTGTATATTACCGTCAATTTCCAGAAATTCAAGGTATCCAAAGGTTCTTGGAAAAAATCCGAAAATTTCACAAATTTCCGGAAAATGGAAAATTGCTAAATTTCCGGAAAATGATGAAAATGGCTTAATTACCGGAAATTTCAGGTAGCCAAAGCTTTTTCACTACTCACAATCAGTCTCTCAAGCGTGAAATCATAATGAGGTGAGGTTATTATTCCGGCAGTCCTGGAAAGTAAATCTGAATCGAAATGCGCAACAGCAAGAAAAAGTCATCTGGCTGGAACTGCGCAAGCGCAGCAGCTAGAAAAAGTCTTTTTATAACTTCTTTTTACCAAGGCTTTGGAATTGGTCACTTCCCGCACTGAAAAATGCCGCGAAAAGCGAACATTTCGTGCGTGCGTTAAAAAATATATAATTACTTACCTTTCCCAAAATAGTGCCATCGGGTCGTTTAAGGATTGTCTCGTAGAGAATGTCTTCCTTTAAAAAATTGTTACTGCAAACGAACTGGCCAGCTTTCACGGTAAAATTTTTCCGAATTAAAGCTTTTTGCCAAAAAATTATAATAGCTGGGTCTTTTGGAACGACGAAAAAATTAATTTTTTCATATTCGGGATTTTCGGGTTGTCTGAGTTCACTTTTATAACCGGACTTGCAACCCGGAGCGATACACATCGGCATAATTAATGCGATAAAAAACTTAAAATCACTAGTAGAAAACTGCACCGGACCATTCTCACAATAATTCCATAAAAAAACCGTTTTATTGTTACATGTTTAAGAGTTTGTAACGACTCTACATGACGAAAGCCATATAACTGTAAAAACAACAAGAACAAAGTTACTACTAGCGCCGCGGCATGGCCGTTTTCAACACATGGACCTTTTTCAACTCGCGGAGACAGGAGGCTGGGATTAACTGAGAACTGCAAAAAAATTAAGGTAAATGTCCCACTAATCGTGACGGTCCCAATAATCGTGAAACTTGGTTATCATTTGAATCTATTGTTAAAAAAGTATTTTAAAAATAACATTTAATGATAAAACCCATTTATTTTTGACATTTTATAGTATGAAATGGAATTTTAATTAACTAAAGTTAGAGTCACGATTACTGGGACTAAGATCACGATTACTGAGACGTTAACCTTAAAAAAGTCCGTTTAAATTATTCACAACGTTGATGTTTTTCTAATTTCTATGTTTATCTCGTTATTACGTTAGGTGCGAATTTCACATTTCTCAAACTAAATAATAACCGCACCTAGCGAGTTAACCACCCATCTTACAGTTATTATATACATGTAATAATCCATATAAAAAGGATGTATAATTAAACTAGACCGAAGAAACCATAGAAATTAGAATAGTCGACACACGGTGACGCTAGCATGTGTGAGGCGCACGGTCGACACACGCATACACACACTAACTAGACGCTAAGCTGTTTGAGGCGCTAGTGTGTGGACTTACACACTCATACTACCTACATTATATTTATACAACAAAATAGCAACAGTCAGAGAAATGGAAAATTAGGAACAATGAAGAAATCTTTACAAATAACGAAAAAAGAGTGAAGAGGCAACAAGTAAAATTTTTAAATAAACTAGGAGAAAAAGAAACGAAAAGGAGACGATACAAAATAGAACTGCAACTCAAAATTCAATTTAGGATTTCAAATAGATGCCATTTGCGGTTCCACTTATTTCTGAAATTTTAGCAACAATACTGACCTTTGAAATATAATATTACTCTAATAAAGACTATAGGAAATTATAACCATTGGAATTTAAGGGGTGATTCTACTATCTCGGCAAAAAAGGTTATTTTCCAAAAAAATTTTCTCAACAACTACTTTATATAATTGAATAAAATTTTCAGCGTTTATTTATGCTTTCTCGATGTCTACAAAAACAATCTTTTCACATAAAACTATTATTTAGTTTAGGTATTATTTAACAATAAACAAAGTGTCTCAAAAAAAGGCATGTCCACTGCGCGCACGATATCTCCAGTCAGCATCATCTGAAACAAATAAATCAGAAATTTTCTTTATTAGTATGATCATAGCTCTGGAGTGACGAAGAGGATTTTTTTTTATTTCGCAAAATAACAAAATGGCGGCAGTTTAAACAAAAAATTTCCAAAAATCGTGTGTAATCGTTTGAAAACTTTTTGAGAAATCGTGCGCGCAGAGCACAAAAACGTTGTTTCGAGAAAAACGCGTTTAAAGTTTTCGGAACATAAAAATTGTAAGAAAAAGTTACTTACACTTAATTAGCGATCCCTGCTCCATATAATATTCCTTCTGCTTATTTGAATGAATCCTCCTGATTTGATAATCTCTTTCACTTTATATCTAACATTTTCACTAAACGAAACTGCACAAAATGAAACAACGCTACGATGTTTACAAGCACTCAGCTCTCTACAAGCTTTTGCTCCAAGCTCTTGAAAGTATAGAAAGACTCCGAATTTCTGTGTGAAATTTTGATAAGATATTTCTGAATATATAACCTATCGAAAAATGTAAAGAAACAAAATCGATTTTTCAAAAGTGAGATAGTAGAATGACCCCTTAAAAGGGCAATGAACCTTCCAATTTCTCAACTCTTCTCAGTCTTTAAATGAAAAGTGGCAGTAACTGTGAAAAATGTAGGTTCATTACCTTCTGGAAATGAGTGGAATCGAAATGCCGACAAATAGTTTGTAAACAGAGTGACAATAGAATGAATGACGCCTGAAACAAAGACCTTGGAAATTAATGGGCCCAAGTGGGGAACCATACATAACAATTTGGTGAGGCTCTTCACTTGGGGTGATCGCTAGAGAGATTGATCAGCAACCTGGGTCGGAGCAGCGTTGCAGAATAAACGTGTCATTTAAATAAATAACACGAGAATTCCAGATCAATCTAAAATATCTATACCTAACACCTATATACCTATCTACCTTATATCTATATACCTAACTATACACCTATATACCTATTTAACCCCTACCTATCTACTCTATACCTATATACCCATATACACACCACTATTTTCCAACCGAGCAAGTCACGCCTACCCCGAAAGGGAAATGGCTTGTATGTATACCATTAAGCCATTTCCCTTTCAGGGTAGGCGTGGCACTACCCGATTCGGGTAGTGTTTCTAGGTGGATAGTTTTCTTTTAGTTATAAATAACTACAAGTGTGGGCTCACCACACCCACGATGTGCCAACAGCACTCAGTATTCTTGAATGGTCACCCATCCAAGTACTAACCGCGTCCAACGCTGCTTAACTTCAGTGATCTGACGAGAACTGGGGTTTTCAGCGTGGTATGGCTTCAGCTTAATGGTATAATAACCAAATTATTGGAAGTAGTGCCGCGGAAGAAGACCTATCGGGCGTGAGAAATGCAATTTTGCGAAATACGACCAAATACTCGCCCACAGGTGTTCTACGGCCGAAAGCAATGCCTTCTCCCACTGATCGATTCAGAGTTTACGACAGTCCCTCAAAATCGATCATAAATCATTCTGAAGTCTGCCGTCCGACGGAAACCACAAAGAATCCGTCGGAAGGAACTTTGCGTTCGGTTTTGTACCCTTACCTGTCTCGATTTTTTCGGTCGCGGTCCAACGTTAAATAACAAATAAAATCGGAAAGAGTGTTCCCGCTATTGCTGGAAAATAGATTACGGGAGTCAGTTTAACTTCGCGGCAAGTTGGGTTTTTTCAAAACTTCAGTTTCCTAAATTCCTTTTATTTTTCTGACTAAAACAACAAAATTAAAAATACGCAAAAACCACACGGGGAAGTAAGTACTTCCTAGATTGGAAAGAAAGCCCTGTAGTAGGGTAATATCCAAAGTAACGGTTTTTCTCGTTTCGTTTTATCCGGGGATATTATCTGAAATTACAAAAAAGTGTATAAACGAAATATATATTAAATTCACGCCTCTCAATTGAGAGTAGGTTAATAAAAACATTCGGGCAACAAGAATTTGTTCATAACCTGTGTCATCTCAAATATAAAAATGTACCATACTCAATAATATATCTAATATTATTTTACAACAATAGAACAACAACCCAAGCTCAACGGCATTTTAGAAAAGCCCTGAATGAAGAGGGCAGAGTAAATTCCCTCGAATTTATTTAATTAATAAATCATCGGATGTAACAAATAATTGGCGGCAGCGGTGGGATTGATTCTCACTAATTGCTGTTGACTCGTATTGTTTGTTTTGTTGTAAAAAAAAAGAAAATTCAAAATTGTCCTTTGACAATGAAAATTTGAAATTGCATACAGGCCTTAAATGGGCCGCTTCCAGCTTCAATTCTAGTTGTTTCTAAAATTATTTAGAAACAATTACTTCATTGTTTAAAAACAATTTTTAGTTTCCTTGCTGAAAATGTTTCAAATGACACACTAGCGGAAGTGAGTTCATCTAGAAGGGTTAAAAATATAACATTCTAAACACTAGAATAATTTAAAATTTGACAGCAGGCCTTGCAATTATGTAGTTGGCTGAAATCGAGATTGAAATTAATTAAAAGTATTTAGAATGCGCAGTTCTTAAAACTTAATGAACACTACGCTAACGAAATTCAGATTATACACTATGTTTTAAACCTTGTCTATCAATGCCTGGTCAACAAAAGGCCCGTAGATCCAAGCATCGTGGCGGTAACAATGTTGGGGCAAGGTACCAACGCGCTATTGCCCACGCACATGCGAACTCAGTGCGGGAAATCATAGTGATACCAATAACAAGTGAAACATCGGTTCCAACCTCTTTGCCTAAGGGAAATCCGGAGCAAACTTTTGAGGGGTTTCTAGAGGGAATGGAGAAATTGATAGAATCCGCTTAATTTCACTTATTAAAATCAAAATCTAAAGTGTTCTACCAAACTTTCATCAAACACTCGAGGCGGGGACACAAATCGATTTAAAAAAAAATTGCCTTCGAGAAACTGATTGAGAAAAATTACAAGCTCTATTCCATTTTCTTTATACAACAAATTTATCCTGTTCGTAATTGTTTCAGCCGTTTGGCCGAAATAATTATTTAAGGGCAAAACATTCGTTTCAGCCGTTTTGCCGAAACTAATGTTATAAATCAAATTCTTGAAGAAGCTGATATGTTCAATTAACAGATTACTATTACGTGTGACTTTGTTTTGAGAAAATAATTCCCTTCAGCCGTTTGGCCGAAGGTAACTAATCTCGCAGAAAATTGTTATCAGCCGTTTGGCCGAAAATAATTATTTCAAAAAAGGTTTGCTTCAGACGTTTGGCCGAAGTAAAAACTTTTCCTGAGAAACACGTTTCAGGGATCTGAGAGTGGACTGATTCTTTCTGCCGTTTGGCAAAGGAGATTGCTTGCCACCAAGTTGAATAAAAGTTAATTTTTGCGATCCTCTGTATTGGTCTCAGCCGTTTGGCCGGAGCAATTAATTAGAATTGACAACTATTATTATCAATCATTTTCCTAAAGTTGAGCTTCGCTTAACATTCCCTTGAGCCGTTTGGCCGAAGCGATGTTTTCCTAACCAGATACTGAGAATTTTGGGTATGGTTTCCATTGAGTGAAAAATTTATTACGAGTGAAAATTTCTCAAAAATCTAATTACCCCCAGCCGATTGGCCAAGGGTAATTGATTTTAAGGAAAATTATTATCAGCCGTTTGGCCGATAAAAATTCCTAAGGAAATAATCATCATCAGCCGTTTGGCCGAAATAATTACTTCTGAAAAGTTCGCTTCAGTCGTTTGGCCGAAGCAACTCCCTTGGGAAACACGTCAAAAAAAATCTGAGAGTGAATCAACTCCCCTGCCGTTTGGCGGGATAAATTGGTTTACTATCAAAAGCTATTAAAGAAATCCTACATGAAATCCTTCAAAAGAGAAACAAAATGCTTCCGAATTATTTAATTTTGAAATTATAAATCGGAAACGATTCCTATTTTGAATTAAAGCTGAAAACTGGCTATCAATTTGAGTTTGTAGAAATAAAAGCATTGCGGAGTGCCTTTGTATTTTGTCACTTAAATTTAAATAAAATGTCAAAAAAAATCTAACCCCCAGGTAGAAATTAAACCAATTCGCAAACCTAGTTCCCGAGGAGGGAGAAAAGTTCGAGACACTTTCGAAAAAAGGTTAGCAGCTTAAGCGCTAATAAATTCGACTGTTAAAATCGAAGAAATCTCAGTCGAAGAAAAAAGGGTCAGCTCCGCTTTACCCGAACCAGAGCCAGGTTATCCCAGTTTGTCCAGCGACAAAGAATTTAGAGATTTTTTTGAAACCGCTCTCAATCGAGCAGAATCATTCGTGCAATTTGGGAAAATCGCGATTAAAGCTTTTATTCGAGAATTGCCAGATGATCTTTCGGCCTCCGTAGACGCAAAGGATCCTACGACCCTCGAAGACGCTTTTAAGTTCGCCAAACATGCCGAGGAACAAAGACACGCTTCGGGAGTAACCCATAGTTCCTTCAACATGTCCCATCAGTCCCGAAAATTTCTTCACGATTTTCAAAATGGCCCTCGTAGTAACCATAACCCAGTGGAAGAATTAAGGTTATATGAACCCTGCGGACTTAATCGGAATTATTCACGAAATGATGATCGCCTCTATAGCAATAGCCCGAGGAGGTACTATCCGGAGAATAGACACCGCGGTTCAGATAATGATGGTCAACCCGATCGTTACTATGACGATTCTAGGTCGGTTCAACAGTATAACGATCATGCCCGATCCCCAAGTCCTCGATACCCACGGAATAGTAGAGGGTTTGAACCACAACCCACAGGTGTTCTGAAGAGACAAGGGTCTGACGATCCCCCGTACTATGGTTATCCCCGCCCTCCGTACTCTCAACAAAATCAAAGTTCCTCCCCATTTCCCAACAATCAACAATATGCAAATCATCCTCGAACTAACTATCGCCCTGCGAAAGAATTACGTGTTTATGAACCTCAAAGTGGGAATCGAAATTACTCCCAAAGTTCAGGTTGTCTTTATAGCAATAGTACTGAGCGCTACTACCCTTCCGATTGTCTACAACACGATCACGAAGATAGATCTTATTATTTTGATAATAGATCAGATGAACATTATTATGATTGCTACCGATCTCCAATTCCAAGCTATCCTCGCGACTATCAATGCTTTAATAACCTACGGTCTCCACGAAACTCATCTTCGGACATAAAAGGGAGTCATTCCTTTGGAATTACCACTTCCGTTAACCACGTTAACCCTCTTAACGAAGAAGAGATTCTGGTGAACGTAAGCCCTTCCACTGAAACCAGTGAAACAGAAACCTGTGACACAGAAAAGAAAGTCAAGGACCTTGATTCCAAAAAATTTTCAGAGGAATTGCACCAATCTTCAATAAAATCCATTCAACCCCCAGCAGAACGTAATTGTTTCGTAGAGCAACAACCTTTAATTAGAGTTCACAATTATAACATTCCAATGGTAAAAATAATGACTCCCTCTTCCTAAATGAATCAGGAAGTGAAGCACCTGTTTTCGATACCGATACGGAACCAATAATAATAGACACTGTAACTAAAGAAATTCATGAAATATACTCACTTGTAGATATAGGTCAATTAGAAAAATGCAATAGAAACCCATTCGAAGACACTTCGTTATATCAGAAGGATTCTGAAAAACAAAATTCTTCATTCATGGTAGAGAAGGAAAGTTCGGTAAATACAGATATAAGTGTAGGTAAACCATCGCAATCTGTCAAAAAGGGATCTATTCTCCCGTCCCTACCTAAGCGCAAAGTAGCATTTGCTACCCCTTTGCCCAAAAAGGGCCCTGCTTTACGGTTCCTCCGATATTTCACGAAAAACATTACAAAGCCACCTACTATAATAAAAGAGTCAAAAGATAGCGAGTATCAAAGAAGCCCCACGCACAAAAGAAAAGAAAAAACACCTATGCGGTTGCAACCGGCCGAGGCAATAGTCTCGCCGATCGCGCATTCACATTCCTCGCCTCTGGTGCATATGAAAGTCAATTGTCCCAATTCAAATTTGGGAATGCCCTATGTACCCAGCTTCAAAGAACCTGCTAGAGAACCCACAGATCCAACCGATACCCCATCACCTTATCTTTCTTGTCCCCCCATCAATGAAGGAAACTCTAGTGCTGTTTCAATCCGTTTTGACGTCCGAACGTGGGGATAGATAAAATATTTTATTTGGAAGGGCTGTCAACAATTTTTTTTTTTTTAATGTAATTACTTATTTTGGATTGAATTTTTTTCACGGATGTCACATTTGAGGCTATAAAGCTCGTATATTTATTAAACACAATAATAATTAATTTTAATCACAATTAAAGGAATTTAATGGTTATTATTAGAAAGCTTTGACACATGATTGTGGACTAGCTCAAGTGAAAATAAAGCTTTTCATAGTTTCTGGAAAAACCAAGGCGATTAACCTCAAGACCCCATCCTTAATAATTCCTGAAGAACTTATATCAGCAAACTTCTTGATCCTTATTCTGTATACTTATAATGGTAAAATTTCTCATTTTTCGGATCTCATGTCTGTCGAAACTAAATTTTGAATAAAACGTAAAATTGAATTCCTGAACTAATTTTGAAATAAGGAAAACTTTTAATTTTGGAAAATTTTAGTTTCAAAGATAATATCATTTAGCTAATTTAGTTAACAAGAGCTTTCCACTTAGGTTTATTCTTTGAATATTGACCAGTTATATCAACAGATAAAAATTTTCTATTAACAGAACTTCAACTAAATTTATTCTAAATTTATTAACTAAATTTATTCTTGTTCCATTTCGTTTTAGAGGTTCAAGAATGTTTAACTTAATATATTCATATGTGTCAAATAAAATAGTGTTCGATTAAAAAAATATGATCTTCTTTGGGCTCAATTTTAAATCCTAGAAGTCGTACAACAAAATGAAATTTGCAATTGAAAACTGATATTTTCGAAATAAATGTATTTAAGTTTTACTTAGGTTCTTATTATTTCATTTTTCAGTTCATAATGCTTTCATTTTTTTATGATTTAAAATACTCGGAGTAAAGAAGAAACCTTTAACTGTTTTGACTGCTGATATTAGCTTAATTAAAAACAAAAGTTTTAATTGCTAAAGCCTATTACACGTACAACACATTTAATTTAAAGCATCAGTGGAGTCTTTAACCTTCTTTGTTTATTGTATAAAAAAGGTAAGAATTATTTCAATTATTATGAAGGACTGACTTATTCCCTTTTTCTTATTATCTTTCAAACTTGCAAATTCCATTTTATTTACAAAGAAATATCACTGCTGCAACCTTCGAAAGTTTATGTCATATAAAAAAAAAACAAGAAAATTTCAATCGTTTTCGAGAAACTTCCAAAGAAAGAGACTCTCCAGTTTAAACAAAATATATTTATAACTTTAAATATAACTTCAAGCTTTTAGAATTAGACAAACATTAAATGAGAAACATTCAACATTTTACAATTACAAAGTTGAAGATGATCAAATTGAAAAATTTTATTGTAAGTTCTTTAAGACCAAAATAAATCAAATGAAACTACTTGAAACTAAAAAATTGAGAATATCAAAATTTTACGTGTAAGGCACTCAAAAAAAAAATTGGCAGAAAGAAAAGTAGGGGAAAATTTTCAATTTTAGAATCTGGAAATGGTTTTTAATTTGACTAATTCCTACGTAAACTTGGTTGTCCCAAATTGAAAGAAAATGTTATAATTCAGAACAATTTAATTCAAAATCGTCCATTTGATAAAGTATCTAACTGGTAAATTTGTATATTTGAATATACAAGTGTTGAATTCGAAACTCCTATAAATGAGTATATTTTTAAACTATAAAATTCCCGAATTATACAATTTAAAAAAAATCTAGAAAAAATTTAAACAATATTTAGTTTGCCTTGGAACTTCAACAATTTAAAATTATAAGCTCTTTTAAACTGTAAAAATAGGAAAATTGAAAATGAATTCACTTTTGAAGCTCTGGAATATTCTACAATTTCAAACGTCAAGTGTTTGATATTGAAGAATCTTCGCATCGAAATTATATCAAAATTATAAGTCAATATCGATCATTCTTTCGTCGTTGGAACTATACCACTGCAATAAAATAAAAAAAAATCTGCCCGCTTCGCGGGCATATTCTCACGGCGCGCTTCGCGCGCGGCTCGCTTCGGTCGCAAGTTTGAGCGCGCCTAGGGCGCGCGATTGTTGGATCTCGCGCTTCGCGCTCGGTCATATATTTATCTCGCGCTTCGCGCTCGATTATGTATTCACCTCGCGCTACGCGCTCGGGCGTATTTGCATCGCGCTTTACGCTCGGCTCCTCTAGATTTTTGAACTTCGTGTTCGACTTCGATGAAAAGAAAAGTTTGTTTGCAAATATTATAAAATTATCAAAACCTCTACATAT
>CAKNYM010042329.1:0-24598 GCA_932195095.1 Andricus curvator
TTGTCGAGGAGCTGTTCGTGGAAGTTTTTCTCCTGTGCTTTCTTAATCCGGGCCTTCAGGAGTGAGTATTCAAGATGGATAAGATTTGATGCATTTTGCTCACCCCTAATATTGAAGTCAAGGCCGAGTGTTTCAGCAGCCTCCTCCGCTGCTTTGTACAGAAACGCCCCTTTTCCCACTTCTTCGTGTTTCCTGACCATTTTAAGAAGAGGGTCTTGTCCATTTGCAACTATATGTGCTGTACCCAGAATGAGTCTGTTGTGAAGACATTCAAGATTCAGTATTCCGCGACCACCTGGGCGGCGTGAGATGTAAAGTCGCGGAACAGAAGACTTAAGGTGCATGCTCTTGTTCATATGCAAAACCTTTCGCGTCCCGATATCAAGCGATCTGGCCTCGTCCTTCGACCATGGAACCACTCCAAATGAATAGAGTACTACCGGGACGGCAAGCATGTTCGTTGCAGATACTTTGTTTCTCGCCGACAGTTCGGAAGACCAAATCTGCCGGATGAGACGTTTGTATCTGCATCGGAGAGTATCCTTTATAGATGTCACGTCCTGAATGCGGCGCTGTGGCACGCCCAGGTAAGTATAGGTCTCTCCAGCGCAAAGGTGTCGTATAGCGCTTCTGTCAACGAGCTCAGGATCTTCGGGGATGCCATTAAGTTTTCCTTTCTTCAAATTAACTTTGGCGCATTTCTCTAACCCGAATTCTATTCCAATCTCTTGAGTGTACTCTTTGAAAATATTCAGAGCTAGATGTAGTTTCTCTTGATTCCTAGCATAGATCTTAAGATCATCCATGTAAAATACATGAGTGACCTTATGCTTTCGGTTTCCAGGTTTGCCGCAGAGATACCCTTCGGAATGGCGAAGTGCGAGAGATAGTGGCAATAATGTGAGGCAAAAGAGGAGAGGGCTCATGTTGTCGCCCTGAAATACAACTCTCTGAAAGGTGATACTGTTAGTGATCACACGATGTTTTCCAGATGAGATAGTAAATCTGGTTTTCCAAAGCGGCATTAATGTCTCTATGCACCTCACGATGTGTGGATGAACCTTTAGGCTTTCCAACAGACAGATGATAAGTCTATGGGAGGTTGAATCGAAAGCTTTCCGGTAATCAATCCAGGCCATTGATAGAAATCGCTAATAGTATGCTGCGCCTTTACAGACACATCTATCGATGAGCAAGTTCTCCCGACATCCTGCTACGCCTTTCTTTGAGCCACGTTGTTCATACATCTCTCGCCATACAGGTCCAATTGTCCGAACAATCCTATCATTTAGGATAGCTGTGAAGATCTTGTACAGTGTGTTCAGACAAGTTATTGGCCTGTAATTCTTAGGGTCAGCTAAGTTGTCCGTCTTCGGCAGGAGCACTGTGCGCCCTTCCACCAACCACCCCGGAATAGGCTCTTCCGACTTTAGATATGAGGTGAAAATTCGGGCCAGATGCTGGTGGGTGGAAGGAAACTTCTTCCACCAGAAGGTCATGATGCCATCTGGTCCCGGAGCGGAATAGTTCTTCATGCCTCTTAATACGTTTTTCACCTCCTCGGTAGTGATAGGTGGGCATTCCTCCTCAGCTGTGATGAGGGCATTGCACAGCTCCTTGAAGCTGTTTATGTTCTTTGAGGCTTCTTTAAGTGGATGTTGGACTTCGTAGACTTCTCTCCAAAATGCTTCGACCTCCTCTGGTTTGGGCGGATGGTAGACAGTAACTAGAGGGTCTTGGAAGAGTCGAGATGTGTCAGACGAAAACTGTTGATTTTCTCTGACCCACCTCTCTCTCCGCTCTAGACTTCTCCTAGCGTCAGATAGTACTCGTATTCTGTCAACAATATGCTGCCTGATGATGATATGCATTTCCCCCGAAAGTATCTCAGCATTTTTTTGACACACAGGGATGCTTTTCAGGCTATTAACCAGTGAAACCTTAGCACCTACAAGAGTGCCGATGATCAAGACGATTAGCTTTACAGAATATTCCAGGTATAACCGTCGCAACTCCCTTATAAGATCTTTATTCCTCTCTTTCTTTTCGTTCTCCATGGCTATGGCGTTTTTGCCAGCTGGTGCCGAAAATTTGATAACGAACAGGTTCATTTCTCGAAGTCAAGGAGAACTATGTCGGGCCTCGAGTGCGCAACAGAAACAATTGTCGAGAATATGAAGTTCCAGTATATGCGGCACTTCTCATTATCGGCAATTGACTCTATTTCCCTAGGAGCGTTTAGAGGAGCGGTATTTGGGCTAATGCCGTAAGAGTGACAGAGGTGGTAATACAGCACTCTTAGTGCCGCATTGTGCCTTTGGATGTAGGCCGTTCCCGCATGAGTTGGACAACTTGATAGTATGTGTCCTAGATGCTCGGGGTGTGCATGACACGCTCTGCAGCTATCATCGGGAATGTCTTGGCTCAAAATGTGGCGTCTGTATGTTAGAGTGGAAATGGCCCCGTCTTGACATGCCAAAATCAGACCCTCTGTGCCCGACTTCAATCCGGGTGATTTGAGGAAAGCAAACTTTAGCTCATACGACATCCACTGATCCTCCACATTTCTGTGGAAGATGCCGTGCATCCTCTTGTCGAGGAGCTGTTCGCGGAAGTTTTTCTCCTGTGCTTTCCTAAGCCAGGCCTTCAGGAGTGAGTACTAAAGATGTATAAGATTTGATGCATTTTGCTCACCCCTGATATTGAAGTCAAGGCCGAGTGTTTCAGCAGCCTCCTCCTCTGCTTTGTACGGAAACGCCCCTTTGCCCACTTCTTCATGTTTCCTGACCATTTTAAGAAGTGGGTCTTGTCCATTTGCGAGACGCGGCCATAGGTATGATTTACCGCGGTTCTACTGGGGGCTATTGACATTTTTTTTTAGATGGCGGTTGCTCTCAGTGGCACCCTGCGGTGGCTGTTTAACTCTTTTTGAAATATATATGGATATGGTCTTCCGAACTGTCGGCGAGGAACAAAGTATCTGCGACGAACATGCTTGCCGTCCCAGTAGTGTATGTATGTGTGTGTGTGCGGAATATATCGGAATATATCAGGTTTGCCGAATACTGAATCTTGAATGTCTTCACAACAGGATTATTCTGGGTACAGCACATATGTTCGCAAATGGACAAGACCCTCTTCTTAAAATGGTCAGGAAACGCGAAGAATTAGGCAAAGGGGCGTTTCTGTACAAAGCAGAGGAGGAGGCTACTGAAACACTCGGCTTTGACTTCAATATCAGGGGTGAGCAAAATGCATCAAATCTTATCCATATTGAACACTCACTCCTGAAGGCCCGGATTAAGAAAGCACAGGAGAAAAACTTGCGCGAACAGCTCCTCGACAAGAGGATGCACGGCATCTTCCACAGAAATTTAGAAGATCAGTCGAATCGTGTGAGCTAACGTTTGCTTTCCTTAAATCACCCGGATTGAAGTCGGGCACGGAGGGTTTCATTTTGGCATTCCAAGACGTTGTCATTCCCACTCTAGCATACCGTCGCCACATTTTGAGCCAAACCATTCCCGATGATAGCTGCAGAGCGTGTCATGCACACCCCGAGCATCTAGGACACATACTATCTAGTTGTCCAACTCATGCGGGAACGACCTACATCCAATGGCACAATGCGGCACTAAGAGTGCTTTATTAGTATATCTGTCACTCTTACGGCATTAGCCCAAATACCGCTCCGCTAAACGCTCCTAGGGAAATAGAGTCAATTGTCGAAAATGAGAAGTGCCGCATATACTGGAACTTCATATTCTCGACAATAGTTTCTGTTGCGCACTCAAGGCCTGACATAGTTCTCCTTGACTTCGAGAAACGAACCATGTTCGTTATCGAACTTTCGGCACCAGCTGACAAAAACGTCACATCAAAGGAGAAATAAAAGAAAGAGAGGTATGAAGATCTTATAAGGGAGTTGCGGTGGTTATACCCGGAATATTCTGTTAAGCTAATCGTCTTAATCATCGGCGCTCTTGGAGGTGCCAAGGTTTCACTGGTTAATAGCCTGAAAAGCATCCCTGTGTGTCAATAAAATGCTGAGACACTTGCGGGGAAAATGCAGAAGGCGGTCGTGCTTGGGTCGCTCCGTGTCCCCAGGGTGCACGAGACGTTTGCCGGTTCGTCTTATTGAATTCGTCGCAGACTGTAACCACCTACTCACGGTCCTGAGACGTGGTTACAGCTGAAATTTTACCGCGATTTCGCTGGGAGCGTGTGCAATTTTTCAGATTAATACCCGCTCCCAGCGAAATCCTGCGGTTGTCCTTATGACAAACTTTTAACTATATACAATGCGTATTATAAAATACTTTTTCATCTTGCAAGCATACTGCTATATAATTTTAATAAAAGTGGAGTCTACACTGCCAGCGCCGGCAACGAAAAACCTTACCGGCGTCGGCAAGGAAGCTCTTTGCCGGCTGTTTTTCACAAAAACCGAAATAAGAAATAAAAGAGAATTACGTATATAGTAATGCAAATACCTGAAAATATAATTTTCAACGTCAAAGCTGATAAAAATCATGTTTTTAAAAAGAAAAATAATCTGTCAGAATTTTATTTCATGAAAATACGGTGAGCGTACAGTATTTTCAGTGTGAATAGGAATTTCGGCTAACATAACCGATTATTTATTTAAATTACGAAATTTTCTCATAATAAGGATGAAAAATTATGGATTTTATTATTTGATTGGATAGAGTTTGAAAAATAAAAAAATATCAAGAAACGCTTATGATAAGCAATTATTTTAAAAAATGAAGCTTCGTCCCATGTGTCTGGTGTTATTGTTTGAACCTCGGTATCGGTCATCTTGCTAGTATGACGTGACAGTCTAAAACACTTCATATTAATTTTGAATCACGCGTGGCAAATAATCGACATTTCGATTAAATTACAAGAATTGTGTATAACATATACAAAACATTATTTCTGTGAGCAGTCACAGGGGTTTCCTTCCCGACCCCCACGACACGTTGGAAAGGGGTAGGCGTTTGACCAACATTATTTCTGTGACCAGTCACAGGGGTACACTCCCGCCCTCCGCGAGGCGTTGAAAAGGGGTAGGTGTTTGACCAACATTATTTCTGTGATCAGTCACAGAGGTGCCTTCCCGCCCCCACGAGACGTTGGAAAGGAGTAGGGATTTCGCCAGCATTATTTCTGTGTTCAGTCACAGGGGCGCCTTCCCGCCTCCACGAGATTTTGGAAAGGTGTAGTGGTTTGACTAAAATTATTTCTGTAACCAGTCACAGGGGTTTCCTTCCCGCCCCCTACGAGACGTTGGAATGGGGTAGTGGTTTGACTAACATTATATCTGTAACCAATCACAGGGGTGCCTTCCCGCCTCCACGGGTCGTTAATCGTAATTCTTGAATCGCAAATCGACGATAAAGTGTGATATATACATAGTGTTTCATCCAAAGCGTCAAAATCCAAAAACTAACAAAATAACTCTGAAATTACATGGCCTCAATCTAAAATACGTGACAGTCCCTTCAGTATGCTTTAAATATTCTTTTTACTGGTACCGATGGAGTTTACACTTTGCAAAAAAAACGTTATTTTTTCAAGTTTTAGCATTGAAAATTATATTGGTAGGTATTTTCATGTCCATGTTTGTAATCAACGCATCGAAATACATCAGTATACGGGATTTTAAAAAATGCTGTAAACGTAACGATTTTCTTTTTAAACACGCGTTTTTTTAATGTTTTGACCTTGAAAATTGTTTCTTTTTTTGACCATTTTCATGGCCATATTCGTAATCAGTGAATGAAAAATACATCAGTGCATGCTTTTCGGAACATAACCCCGGATGTAAAAAACAGCCGGCAACGAGCAACCTTGCCGGCACTGGCAGGCTAGTCACTACGTTTAATAAATCTGTAACTATCAGTGACAAATATTTACTGCGAAATCTTCGAAGCCAGTCTAAAGGTACCTACATAATTATTATCAGCTTTCTTTGACGCAAAATATAATATCAAAATATGGTTATCAGTGAATAAATCACAGACTTTCTAATGAAGACGTGCACTTAATCGTAGAAACTTATATTGGCATACGAACTTTAAACCAGACAAAACTAAGCTTCTTTGATTAGTGGACTTTGTTCAAATTGCGAATATTTAGTCGTTTTTCTTGCTCATTTTAGTTCTCCCTCTTGGTCAGTTTCCCTTTCCTCTTCTCGTTTTTCTATACTCTTCTCGACTATGAATGAATAATCATTCTTACGCTTCAGTGATTTGGTTATCATCTTAAAGGCAGATTGGTTTCGTGAGTACTTTTTTAACACGAATAAAAAACGAGGAAAAACTGTTTTTATAAATAACCGTTGCGAAATTTAGAGGAATTGACAATCATGTGATTTTCTGTACCTACGATCAGCAACTGAAGATCTGCTTTATTGCATAAAAATTGAATTTGAACGAAGGTCGTGCACTGCTTATAGTGTACACATGTATATATTTTGCTCGCTACGTGACTATATTCCTGGCATGGAGATGCAGAAAATCAATCCGGATGAGAAACATAACAACAGTGTGGCACAGTAAGATTGTGCAAACATTATTTTTTTAAAATTTTCTAATAATATTAAATAATTATCATTTTCATAACAAGGAATTGAAACCTATAGGTATACTTCCGAAAACATCACCCAAGAAACTGACTTGATACTTGGCCTAGAAATTTTTTTTTGCATCCCAGTTAAAAATTCCAAAAGGACTTTTGGCGCTGATTAATAGAAATAAAGGTATAACCCTTTTTTACTTTTTTCAAAAACCAGTTTTTTTAATCTCGAGAAATAGTTATCTAAGATAACAATGTTTTGCATGAAAGCCCTGCAAAAAACGTCAAATTAAAAAGTATTGCTTCGCATTCACGAGATGTTCTCTGGAAATCTGCTTTGCGACAACCTCGGATTGGGACGGAAGCAGAATACTTTTTAATGCGAGAGTTCGCATATAACGTATACGAAGTAAGAGATTTCGCGTTCAATGCGTGTTAATGCGAGAGTTCTAATATGTTTCAATGCTATATAATGCGATTGAATGCGAAGCAAAATTTGTCTCAATGCTATTGAATGCCCTGCAAATAAAAAAGGTTAATTGTATTTAAATGGAAATGTTGAAATGAGCATTTGCAATTAAAGGCAATTGGTAGAACTATCATTGAATGTACCTCAATGGATTTGAATTGACGCAATGTATTCAAATCGTAAAGATGAAATTGGTGGCATTTCATCATTACGGAATGATGTCAATTGAATTGAATTGTCAGGTTTCAAATGAATGTAATAAAATAAATAGAATTTAATTGTAATAACATCTTCACTCATTTCACTGTTTTTAATATACTTAAGTAACTCTCAGAAGTTAAAAAATTATTGAAAATTTATTACATTTCATTCTCTTAATTAGACTAAATTTTTCCATTAAAAAAAATTATGTTAATTTTTAATTTAGTAGAAATCACACCTTTTTTATTTATTATACTATCAAATTGCATAGAATTTGAAAATATATTTTTTTATTTCAACAATTAGTGATTTTTTTCAATTATTTTCCAATTCAAATATTTTACTTTATTCATTAAATATTGAATTAGTTTTAATAAGTACTTTAAGTCAACAAAATTCGATAAATATTATTTGTATTATATTGTTAATTTATGTCCAAAGTCACTTTTTATTCTCACTAAACAATCAATATTTACTGAACTTAAGTCCAAAGGTACAAATTATATAACAACTTTTATTCCTTATTATCAATTAACCACTTCAATCTCTTTAATAATACTATTTATTAACGTATTATTTTATTATTCAATAAATTAAATTTTTATTGCAAAATTCCAATTAAAAACAATTCCGGTCTATAAATTTATGTGCGATTCAATGCAATTAGATGCATCGCGCGACCAATCTCCATTTTTACATTAACCTCTATTGGATAATATAAAGCCATTTACAAAATTCTTTTTGAATTGAAAGTCGTCAATCAAATCCAAAAGACGGTTCATAGGCTTGCGAAACAATTCAGTGCAATAGACCGCACACTGGTTCTATTGCATATCTACAATTCACTACAGTTGCAGACATTCAATTCAATTCACTGACAAATTTTTCAATTGCGATTTAACAATTGGATATTAAATGCAATTCACCATATTTGACTTGAATTGTATTTCACCAAAATTGTCGATTGACGGTTTTATTTTTGAATTGCAGTCAATCGATTTTAAATGAAGCTTTTTTTGCAGGGTGCGATTAAATGCGAAGCAGAACATATGCGATTGCTAAGTATTAAATCGCATTCACGAGATGTTCTCTGGAAATCTGCTTTTCGACAACCTCGCATTCAAAGTGCAATACTTTTGAATACGTTTTAATGTGACATTTTTTGTAGGGAGATGTAGATTTCATCGAAATATGTATTTTTTCTATTCACATTTTTTCGTTGTTTGAAACTGGTCTTAAAGTGGTATTAAATTGGAATTTCTTTTCACGAGGGATGCAAAAAAAAGTCTCCAAATTTGAGCAAAATTGGTCAATATTTTCAGGTCGCACAAAGACCATGAAGTTTCCCGGTGATTTAACATGGGAAAAAATCATCTTTTTATCAATTTCTTATTTAAACACGATAATATGTTACAAATCATTCCGTATTTCAGTATATTGTTCAGACTTCGCTAGAGAATAAAAATAAATCATAAATGTCGTGGGTGAATGACATTAAGAAAATACGTCTACGAGGATGCATTGTTTAGTATAATATTCAAACCACGTAATCTAAAGGCAATTTTACTGGCGGAGCCAAATCGATTTTTTCGAAAAATGTTCTTGGTTTTTTTTGTGATTAAAAATTTGGCGTCTTTTTGCGCCTGTAAGATGCAACGCGCCAACTAACACTGTATGCCGGGCTGCAGTCACCCGGTTAGTTTCAAGTTGCATAAAATCTTGAAATACTGATTTTTTATCGCTTAGACTAATATATAATATAATATGATACAAAATGATACAAATAAATAATGATAATATATTATGCTAATTTTTTAAAAATATATATAATACCCTTCTTTCTGACGGTAAGGAAGTTTTTGTCTATTACCATCAAAGCAACTTACAGTGCTTCAGGCCACGTTATGCATTAGTCACGTGACCCAGCCAGACGTGAGATCGATATTTTTTGTCCCATATTTAAAAATAAAAGTTAAAATAGAGCGGAAAAAATTTGGGAAAATAATAATAGATATAAAAGGACAGTGTGTGGTAAAGCATAGAGTTGGGGAAGAAAAAAATGTTATTATTGAAATAACAAATATCGACCGGCAATCAAGCGATCTGCATTATCAACAGTCTGTGTAATTAAAGTTCCCGAAAATGACACAATGACAGGGCGACAGGCCTCGCTTGGGTTTGCAGTTTTGCACTTTGCTGACACCGTGGATATATCAAATATCAGTTTGTTTATTTGCACCAAACCAGCCAATATTATCAAGCGTAATTTTTGCAACCGATGTTTGCATCATTTTCCTCAAGACATGTGAGCCAGAACCTCAAAAATGTTTCATTGGGAACATTGAAAATTGGTTACAGAGTTCTACAGCACGGTCGGTATTTTTGTGAATTTCCTTATTCATTACATTTTTTTCTTCAAAATTTCGAGCCAAATGTTGTATACAAACGCAGATTACAGTTTCCTGATGCTTTCCCCAAAGTTTCAACTCGATATCTCATTTTGTGTGGACATGAGTTGTTGCACAAAAAATGCCGATATTGCTCCGGTTTTAATTTCTTCAAAAAATTTTATTTCTCAATTTCGAGTGAAATGTTGTATACAAACGTAGATTATTGTTTCCTGAGGCTTTTCCCAAAACTTCACCTCGATATCTCATTCGGTGTGGACGTGAGCTGTTGCAAAAAAAAATAGATCAATAATTTAGGTCACGTGACTCATGTATAACATGGCCTTAAAATAATAAATTAATGAATAATAATAAACTGAAAAAGTAGATATTTATCAAATATTCCTAAAACCTTTCTGAAGAATTTGGGTACGTTTATCTCTGAAAAATGTTCTTTTATAAGGCTGTATCGGTCAGAAAATATAATCTGAAAATTCAATTGCCTCATTTTACTCCATGAATACTAACAATAATACATATTTTTTAAATATCAAGGGGTACTCATTTTTTACTAGAAGTGTGTATGAGGGGGAAAAACAGTAGACTGTTGGAGCGGGGTACACAAAAATGGCGAAATGTGTGAAGCACTCAAAATTTACCAATAACATTCGATAATTCAGTTTTGAGGCTTTAAAAATGCACTTTGAAAATTGTCTAGACCCCGGAAGAGGTTTCGTGGTAGCAGGACATTGGGTAAGTCTCTGGTTTTTCGAAAAAAATACGGTAACTGCTAAAAAGTAAAAGTGAAATAGTATAGCAATGACGTGAAGTGTGAAGGAAGCCGACTGACAGTGACTAAAAGCTGATGGCGCTGATAGCTCGACCGTACTGGATCGTACTAAGAAAATGCACTTTCGGTAAAAGTCGCATCTGTTTTGGCGGGAATTTTTAATTTGAATAAAAAATGCAATTTGTGATTTTCCTTATTTTTTGTTTATTTGTTCTTAGAATAATAAACGTGGTCTCAGAACAGGAAAAGGGTACAAGTGATAAAAGGATGCCGCTGTGAACTCGCTGATAATAATCGATAATAATTTTGTAATTTTCTTTAAAATTATTTATTGAATCATTTACAAATCTTATCTTGTCATAAATGATAATAATTTTAAAATTCATATAAAATTATATACTTGTCGTTGTACATATTTTTTGTTGTTGTAACGTAAAAGAAAAATATGGAAATGGCACATTACGTAGAATCGTATAAATAAGGTAAGTATTGTACACCCTATTCTCGTTTTATAGAAAAACTATATTACTCGCATTCCTAGAATCTAAAACGCCCTCAGAAAGGCACACTCAGACACATCACACACTCAGAAACCTCACAAAAATTTGCTATTACTAGAGAGACAATTATGATGTGAATATATTGAAGGAGAAATGTAAATTTCTCATTGAAAATGTCAAAAACTGCAAACCTTTGCAGACATTTTAAAATCATTGACCCTTATTCGCAAAGACTTATTATTCTTAGATTTAGCATTTAATATTGTTAAAATAAATTTTTTTTATAAGTTTTAAAATGTCTGTTTTGCATTTTTTTTTAATTTGAGGTAGTTATCGTGCCAAAATTCAAGGCTCCGGGGGGGGGGGGGGGGGCGAGTCTTCTATGATTTTAAAAATTGAAATAATATTATCAGTTATTTCTTATGAAATGAAAAAATATTGTTGGATTTTATTAAAAGTCAACCAATTTTCGAAAATTGGTAAGAAGCGATAGTAAGATAAAATTCAATTACCAAACACATTGTTAAAATAAATGCTTTTTGTAAGTTTTTAAATATTATTAGTAAAAATAATGTATTTTATTTGAAATGTCATCATCAGTAATATAATTTTGATGATTAGCATTATAGAATTTTTTTTTCCAGAGATCTGATTTTGTGCACAACTACCTTAAGCTGCTTAGCTCGCTAAAGATATTTGCGTTTTTAATTGCAGAAAACTACTAAAATTCCCATTTGCAATGGTACAGTTTAAAACCCTTGTAATGAAACATATTTCTATATTTGAAAATGTAGAATTTTGATTTTCAGTCCATGTGTCCAGTCTAAATACCTACATTACCGACTTTTTTTTAAACCAAGCTGATGTCTACACGAAATGAGATATCGAGTCGAAAGTTGGGGGAATTAAATAAAAGGTACTATAGACGCCTTATCTGGTTATAATTGTTTATAATTATGAAATAAAAATGTTTGAGAAGTAATTTTTGTTTTAAATACAAACGTGTTGGACCAGATCAAAATATTGAGTACCTTCTATTTCCTTCTCAAAACTTGAAACTCGATATCACATTATACGTAGACATTGTAGACAATATTTTGTAAAAAGTAAGCGCCGGTAATGTAGATATTTGCATATTTGTTGCAAATATTTCGTGCAAAAAAAGGTTTTCAGATTTTGATATTTTCAATGAGAATTTTACATTTCTCCTTCAAGGTATTCAAATCATAATTTTCTCTCCAGTAATAGCAAATTTTTGTAAGGTTACTGAGTGTGTGATGTGTCTGATTGTGCCTTTCTGAGAGAGTTTTAGATTCTGGGAATGTGAGTAATATTATTGTTCTATAAAGCGAGAACAGGATGTACAATACTTACCTTATTTATATTTATACGATTCTACGTAATGCGCCATTTCAATTTTTTTTGTACGTTACAACACAAAAAATATGTACAACGACAAGTCTATAATTTTATATGAATTTTAAAATTATTATAGTTTATGTCAAGACAAGATTTGTGCATAATTCAATAAATAATTGTTAAGAAAATTGCAAAATTATTATCGATTATTATCAGCGAGTTCACAGCGGCATCCTTTTATCACTTGTACACTTTTCTTCTTTCGAGACCACTTTTTCTATTCTAAGAACAAGTTAATTATTCATTCAAATTGCAGTGATACTGTTGAATTCTAAATCCTTCGGCCTTGTCAATAAATAAAAAAATAATAAAATCACAAATTGCATTTTTTATTCAAGTTAAAATTCCCGAATATGTTCGAATACATATGTTCTGCGACTTTTACCGACGGTGCATTTTCGTATAGTACGAACAAGCAGCGGCGTAGCCAGGAATTTCATCTTTTTGTCTATTGTATATAACTATCTTCTCCAATAGTGGTGCTATATAATTGCGGGTTTTTTTCTGAACTTTTTCACTTTTTGTCAACTTTTCACTTAGAGCGAGGTAATAATCTTAACAATTTAACAAATATAATTGTTTAAACAAATTATTATTGTTTATAATTATCTTCGTCTATATTAGTGCTAGATATTTGACGTTTTTTTCTGAAATTTTTTAACTTTTTGTCAATGCTTCACTTAGATTGAGGTAATAATTAATTAAATTCAACAAAACATAATTGTTTAATTATATTATTATCCTGTATCTTCTCCTATATTAATGCTAGATAGTTGCGGTTTTTTCTACAAATTTTAACTTCTTGTCCACTTTTTACTTAGTGAGATAATAATTAATGCAAGTTAACAAACATCAATGTTTAAACACTTATTATGCTTTATAACTATCTTCTCCTAATTTTTCAGATTTTCTTTCACTTTTTAGTTAGGAACCAATTTGGGCGTTTGCATGAAAGGGGTCCTTATTACCGGTATAGTGTTACATACAAAATCACATAGCTGGATAAGTTCCTGGAATTTTAAGCCCGAAACGAACCCTTTAGGTTGAAAAACGAGTCGCCCGGGCATTTTTGAAGTTGGAACTTCAAAAAAACGCTTTTCGAGAAAAACGCATTTAATGTTGGCGAGAGCCATAAGCGCACATGTTACACTTTTTCTTTGAAAATGAAATATACCCATTTCCGCTTGCTTTCAGGACATAAATATAGTGTCAAAAGATTCAGTATAGGTCCTAATATTATTCTCCACTTAAATCCGAAAATAATAATTTTGACCCTAGAACCGCCCACGAGGGCCCTTTTCATGAGAAAGTCCACATATAATAACTATTAATATTAATGCAAACAAAAAGGCTCTCAAGCAAAATTTAAATTTAATATGATTTATATAGAAAATTTGAAGAATATTTCAAATATCTATTTTATTTCAGACAAATATAATAACAAAAGAGTCTAAGCAATAAGTAAACAAAAATTGGAATATTGAAGACAAAAACCGCAAATTTCTGGTATTATTCAAAGAGAATATTATTAAAAATAATGATCAATTGTTGAAATAATTATTGTTGTTGACTTGAATTATTTAGTACCTCACTCCACTTGAAAATTCGATAAAAAGTGGAAAATTTTAGAAAAAACTGCAACTTTCTACGATTATACTGAGAAAACATTATTATAAATATTATAATTATAAACTTTTTGAATCTATTCTAAGAGAAAATTGCTAAAAATAATAATAAATTGTTAAAAAATGCATGTAAACTTCTAGTTATCAGTATAAAGACGTATTTTATGTATTATAAACAATTTGTATTTTAAAAAACCGCAAAAAAATTATAATTAGCGCCAGAAACACGCGAAACCAAATTTTGCACTTATGGGGTTTTTTTGGGACCCTATAAAACAGACTTATGGAAGTATATATATATATATAATATCACGTATCTCGTGTTTCGCACTCGTTTTTGTCCAAAATGTGAACTTTTCTCCATTATGTTCAACACTTTTATATGAAATGTATATTACATTTATTTATGTTATTATTTATTTATGCCAACGGCCATACCACGCTGAAAAACCCAGTTCTCGTCAGATCACTGAAGTTAAGCAGCGTTGGACGCGGTTAGTACTTGGATGGGTGACCATTCAAGAATACTGACATGAGTGCTGTTGGCACATCGTGGGTGTGGTGAGCCCACACTTGTAGTTATTTATAACTACAAGAAAAACCTAGAAACACTACCCGAATCGGGTAGTGTCACGCCTACCCTGAAAGGGAAATGGTTTAATGGTATATATATATATATGTACCTCGGTCTGGGATTGCCTATACAGATATTGCAATATAAAGTACAAATTTCATTTATCATAATTACTTTGACATTTATCTCTTATTTTGCATTAAATTTAATTCGCAGCTACCCTGAAAAATGTATCATTTATAGTATATTACGACCCAAGGCCAGAAAGTTGGATTTCCGGGCGTGCGTGACATGAAGGCCGAGGTGAAGCCGAGGCCTCATATCACGCACACCAGGGCATCCAATATTTCTGGCCGTGTGTCGTATACTATTTTTGTTCATTCCCAGCCGAAAGTACGTTTCATAATTAATCTTAATTAATAAAATGCGTTGTCGGCTTCTAGCTCGGATGCTTTTTCTTTTGTGGCCTGCATCAGCACGCGCGCCACCTCGCGTAGCGCCGCTGCGGCTCTCGGGTCAGCTGAGCGGATGCATGGGATTCGGTCGCCCGCCCGACTTTTGCAAAGCCGAGGCGGAGCCTGCTGGTCGAGGCGGGTATCAGAAACACATATTTTTTATTTTTTAGTCATACTTCTTCCTCGTCCGCAAAGCCTTCAGATGAGGAGTCGAACATTTCAAATAATAATTAAATTTGAAAAAAAATTCAATTATAATAATAAACAATAACGTTCAACGATCAATTTTGAGGTTGAACACACCGACGCTTTTTTCAATTCCACCTGTCAAGATAAATATTTTTCAGAGGCTAAGTACATAATAACACAATACTGAGCGTTGCTACGTCAGGTTGCTACGTTAGCGAGCCACAAAAATCTCGCAGCCAATCAGAGATCGGGTTAACTCTAGCAGGCCGCAAAAGCCACTGTTCCCGGACAGAAATGCGGCCGGAAAGACGTACTTTCGGCTAGGGGACGAAGAAAAATAAATTTATATTATGACAATTCATAATATGCATTTGTATTGAAACATACGTATTTTCATTGTTTTGTTTTTATAATAATTTGTATTTCATTGTTTTTTTTTCGTAACTTGTGTCGTTTGTCTAAAAATTCAATTTTTCTATTTTTAATGCAGTTTTTCACGAATAAAATAAAAACTACGCATCATATCAAAAAGTAAATAATAACAAATTTGTAGATCTTTTTTGGGTGCAGAATTTTGGTCCATTCATCTTTTGTCTATATTACATAGTTTGACCGTAAAATGGAATTTTTTATTTTTCATTTTTTTTGTGCGGTCAAAATTTGCATTTTCGATTTTTCAAGAAAATTAGAAAATTTGTTGTGATAATCTTGTAGGATGTTCAAAATGCAACGTTTTTCTTCCTTTGGCATTTTTTCATATCGTGCGTTGTTTCGCTTAAAATGTTCATTTTCGTTTGTTTTTTGGAATTTTGTGAATGCTGTAACCACGCAGAAATAGTAAAGAGTGGTATTACCCTATGTGTTTGGTGAGCAGAGGTGGGACGAGCGACGTCTAAGAATTCGTTAATGTCTGCCATGAATGAGAACTTAAAAGCCAAATCGTGCATATGCGCAGAGCTGTTTTCGCAGTCACGTGTTATACCCACTCCCCTAGGTTATATTTGGACATCTCGATGTATATGTAGGTTATGTTCGTTAAACTTCATGGGGCTTGCGGAACCTCTAAATATAATTTGTCTACAATGAGGGCCTTCCTAATTTACGATCCGCTTACGAATTTCTACCTTTCAGGTAGTTTTTCTGGATTAGGACAAAGCTATGCTTATAATTAAATCTTTGGTGTGCTAAAATCTTCTTTTATGGCGTTGGCCTTTGAGTTTAAATAATTCTAAATGTGGAAATCTACAGTTTACTGCCTTAATTTTTGCAGGTAACATGAAGACTAGACGCACCAGTTTATTATGGTGTCTATACTCTATATAATCCCTCTTTATCATTAGCATTTATGGCAAATAACGGAGCTGTGAGAACATACACACAAGCTGTTGTAAACAGAATGAAGTTTTCCAGTCTATAATAGATGTGATTAAGAAATTTCGGGGGGGGGGGGGGGGCTAGGGAGCCCCCTTAGCCCGACCACCCTGGCTGCGTCTTAGCGATCCAGTACGGTCAAGCTATCAGCGCCATCAGCTGTCAGTCGTCTTCCTTCACACTTCACGTCGCTGCTTCACTATTTCACTCTCACTTTTTAGCAGTTACCGTATTTTTTCGAAAAACCAGAGACTTACCCAATGCCCTGCCACCGCGAAACCCCTTCCGTGGTCTAGAAAATTTTCAAATAAACGTACCCATATTCTTCAGAAAGGTTTTAGAAATATTTGACATTTATTTTTAATTTATTATTATTTATTAATTTATTATTTCAAACACTGTAAGTTGCTTTGATGGTAAGAAAAAAAACTTCCTTACCGGCAAAAAGGAGGATATTATATATTTTTTGTGACACATGCATGATTTCAGTCCTTTTCGACGCCTATGAAGCGGGGCTAAAGCTCTACTTTTTACTCCCTAGGGACTGAAAAGTGCCTTCAGAGATGAATAATGAAAATTAAACATCTACGAGCTCGCATTTTACGATTATCAGCTCACTCACCGTAAGAACTGCGAGGAAATTTTTCTTGAAGATAATAGAATTTTGCGGTTATTTATGGAAAGTTACCATATATAACTGATCAAATTGCCGTAAATTACCGAAAATTTTCATAAATTCCCGGAAATTTATGGAAATTTTTAAAAATGAACTTTGGGTCATGTGTGGTAAGTTAACATATTTACCGGTAAAATTACCATAAATGAACGAAATTTTTCAGAAATTTCCGGAAATTTGTGGAAATGGTTAAAAATGAATTTTGGGCAATTCATGGTAAGTTACCATATTTACCGGTAAATTTACTGTTGCGTTGCGGATTACGACACAGGACAAGCTTATGCGTTAGTGATCACTCCTTGGAACTTTTATGAACAAGGATCTCGTAAATAAATCGGTAAATCGATTAAGGCAAAAATTCATATTTATTTAGAAGGTAATTGCATGAAGATTGAATGAATGCAGTTAATGGTTCGCGAGCGATTATTTTAGTGTTAGCCGATCAGAGAAAAGGGTTGTTCGTTAGGGTAAATCTCGTTGTCGACTGCCGATTTTAAGTGCAGAAATCGGTGTTCAAGGTGGGTCGAAGATGACAAATTGAAGTGGGGGTGCTAGTGACGTAGTTGGTGACGTAGATATACAAATAGAAAATGTCCTGAAGTTCTGAGGATGAAACAGACGTCTGTTTCTCGAAATCATAAACGAGGATTTGGAAATAAGAAAATCTTGAAGGCGGCAAACATCTGCCTGACCGTTATTAAAATTATGAGCTAGTAAATCCAGCTTGCTGACAGAATAGGATAATCCTCCAACATACAGCTTTGAAGCAAAATAAGGAACTCGAATTCTATACATTTTTGTTAAGCCTCACCAATTACCATAAATGACGGAACATTTTCATAAATTTCCGGAAATTTATGGAAATTTTTAAAAATGAATGTTTGATAAATTATGGTAAGTTACCAATTTTACCAGTAAAATTACCATAAATGACCGGAAATTTCCATAGATTTCCGGAAATTTATGGAAATTTCTAAAAATTAATTTTGGGTAATTTATAATAAGTTACCATAGTTTTCTGTAAAATTAACATGAATGACCGAAAATGTCCATCAATTTCCAAAAAAATTTATAGACATGTCTAAGTTGAATTTTGGGCAATTTATGGTCAGTTACCATAAATCACCTCTAAAATTACCCTAAATTACCAAACATTTCCGGCAATTTTTTCATTGAATTTTTGATAATTTGGAATAAGTTAACATAAATTTCATGCTTCTTCACTGAAAATCTAATATGGACTGAAATCATGACTGTATTTCGAGAAATGTCTGAAATCATCCATTTGTTATGAAAAATATCGTATGTGCCAAGGGGGAGAGGCACTTTTTCGACTTGTGTATGTTTGCCGTACAAGTCGTGGGCGAGCGCGTAGCGTCAGCCGGAGACGAGTAGGTGCATAATATACTATTTTCGAAAAATTATCATTATATGTTATTATTATTATTGTATCATATTATATTATTAACTCTAATCGGCCAAAAATCAGTACTTCAAGATTTTATGCAACTTGAAACTATCCGAATGACGCCCAATTTTCAATTACAAAAAAAATAAATAGAAGATCATTTTCCGAAAAAATCGCTTTGGTCCCATGAGTGAAATTGCCTTCAGATTATGTGGTTTGAATATTACAATCAACAATGCATCCTCGTAGACCGAGGGGTTGACAACTCGACCGATAGGGGGTCTACACCTACTTCTGACTTCAAGATACTTCAGGATATTTCAATGACTTCAGAAGATTTCACTGACTTCAGGAGATTTCAAGTGATTTCAGGAGATTTCGAGTGACTTTAAGTGACTTCATTTGAATTCAAATTACTTCAGATATTTTAGGACATTTCCAGGGCCCGATTTAACCTTCTTGCCGCCCCTGGGCAGTAGTGAACTTGCCGCCCCTCCCCCTTTTTATTTTGGCCCCGAATTTTGTTGACAAAAACCAATGCGAACAAAATCATTTGTTGTTTCACTTTTGCATCAAAATCTGTTCATCAGTTATTGGCAAATTGCGTGATTAAGTTGTCGAAGTCTAAAGAACGGAGTATAACTCAGATTCGATACACAAAATTGCTAAGCTGTTGAAGCGATCTTCTGTCATTATGGAACGCAAATAGTTTTTTATTCTTTTCAAACAAGAAAATGATCTTTCTGCGCTACAGTTGGTCACGTATGTCACGATTAAAAAAACCTAATAGATCTATTACAAAAATATTCAAATATAAATTTGAGGATTTTTCTTTGATTTTCATAAAGGTCATACAAATCAATATATTTTTTCCGTGTATCTCCTTTTTCTTGAGAAAATAAATGGAAACCAGTATCAGCAAATGTAGATCAGAAAAATATGAAATATATACCTGTTACTGAATCTTTTAACGATTCGTTACTATCTTGGTATTTCTCAGCTGTTTCTGAATTGTTTTCTGTTAAACTTTCGCACACGTCATCGCGCTCTGCAATTATTCGAAATAATAATTTTTTACATAAGCCCGAAAACAGGAATTACACATGGACAGAAAAACCTATTCAAACATTTTCACTATTACTCTACATTAAACAGGTGTAACTTTCACCAATCACCCAAACATAGCTACATATTTAAATTATAAATAATAAATAGTTAATTATACATTCATTAAAGTTAGTAATTTCACACATTCATACATACATAGATTAGCAGTTCGAACTCGAAAGTTCATTGCCTCACTACCCGATTCGGGTAGTGTTTCTAGGTGGATATTTACTACCAATGTGGGCCCACCACACCCACGACGGGCCAACAGCACGCAGGTATTCCTGAACGGTTACCCATCCATTCCTGTTCTTTTTGTGATTTTTCGGCCGCTCGCGTTTTATATGCAGCGCCGCTCAATTTTTTTCGATTATCATTCATTTTAATACGTCATATTTTCCTGTTCTGATTAATAAACACTTTTTTCCCCGAAATTGACAGCACGAGACGATTATGTAACGAGAAATACGCAAGATGGGATAATCATTCAAAAAAATATGGCTGCCAGGGGCGCCGAATGTTTAAATTTCTACTCCGCAATGTATAAATAAAGGGATACTGATTTAACTGACAACATTTTTTGAAAAGATCACGCTGTGAAATTGTACTAGATAGATAAAAGTTTATTTTTCAGCCGGCTAGCCTTAAAAAATTGACATTCTTACACTTCCATTTTTATAGAATTTTCTTAAAACTAACCCTCAAAAACTAACATCCATCCATATCTTATCTCTAAGACAGCTCGCTCTTATCGCCTTGCCTTCCTCGCTTCGCCTCGCCTCGCACGCATGTCCCTACATTCACGCTTCGCCTAATACTTATCTACTATTTACAATATTTACCGATTCTTATATCTACTTCCTCTCATATTTACAATCTTTCCTTCTCCATTCCTCTTCCTCCTTCCTTCTCTTCTTCTCCATCTTAACCAACACCCCCTTCACCCATGCTACTGCCCTTTTGTCCCCCCTTTCGCACATCCTCTTCTCCTTCGAGAAGCAGAACCTATTAAAACCCTCCATGCACCCACATATCATCCTCGCTATAAGCTCCTGACTTCCTTTCTCTCTTTTCTGACACAAATATTGCGCTCTCGTCCTTGGCATAATCCACACATCATTCCCGTTAAACCTTGACTCTCTTATTCTCTCTTCGCCTGCTGTCTTCTCTCTCTCCATGCCGTTTTTCCTAACCATCTCATGTACCTTCCTTCCTTCCTTGTGCATCCTTCTCACTTCATCTATCTGGAGTCCATTCGTTCTAAAATACCTTTCCCTTACCAACCCCAGTGTCCCCTTTACATACCTTTCCTGCGACCTATTTACCTCTTCACTTTCCTTTTACCCCCACATCTCTACTCCATGCAATAGCACACTCATCACTAGTAAATCAAAGAATTTCATTCTTCTTCCTGTTAATGAATTAATGACGGACTGGCCGGGGCAGCGAAGGAATCACGTGTGGTCATGTTAAAGTCGACGAAAAAGGAAACAAGACAATTCACTGAGCCTATCCCTGAGCATATCCAACAAGGTTGTTTGAGAAAATTGGCACAGATGTAGCCTCCGGAAGCTACGACTACGATCGTTCGCCGAACGATCTATCCCGACGCGACCGGAAGCAATACTTCATCCGACTCGTCACTTCCCACAACACCAGAAGATGATCGAGTCGGAAAATCGCTGAACAAAGACTCGAAAAAAACTGAATGTAAATCTTACTTTGAATTGAAGGACTTAACTACTTGAATTGTCTATAAAGACCACACTTGATTTCAAATCGTTGCCAGAAATCATGAAGGAATCATGAAAGATTCAGGGAACCGAGAAAGCAAAGAAACACATACTTTAAATGGACGGGCACAACCACCTGAATTTTCTACAAGAAACACTGGATTTTTAATCGTTGCGATAACCGAAACTGGCTATACTGGCTTACACCTTGATGAATACAGAATAGCCCGGAAAAAGGTCCCAAACCTCAACAAGGGAGCTTCACGCCACTACCTGAGTGCCCACTCTAACGAAAAGAAAAGCGCCTGAAACTCAAAGAACAGAGAGAAACCTTCAAGGAGAATGAGAATTGGGCGAAAACCATTTGATTATCAATGAGACCCTGAAGGTCACTCAAACAAGAATAACAACATCAAATAAATTATGAACATCCCGCCCGCCTCGTTCGCTGAACGAAACAAATTCCACTTATAAAGGTCAAGAGTTTAGTGTCGCCCGCCATGAAGCACACAATAAATTTCCATGTATAAGTAAAATTCAGGTCCGCCCGCCATGGAACACAATTAACCGCATGGAATCAGCGCACGACTGGTAACTAACACAATTCGACGATGGGGTGATTGCAGGTCCTAAAAGAAGTTTTAATAGTGGCAGATCACACGAGTCCATCCTGTCCGGAACTAACATTGGTTATTCGTCCTTAACGGCCATGTCTCACGTCGCAGTAGAGAAGAGATGATGATCAAAACGACGTCTCCAATTTAAAGATTACGTTTCGGCACAGTCCATTTTTCTGAAATGTATTGCACCTTTGGAGTAAATGATTAGGAAGCGGAATATCTGACCCAACTTGAGCCTTCCCGATATCCTGCATCAGGAGTTTCGCGACGATAGTGAATAGACTCAGCCAGTCAACTGGATCAAGGGCCAGGAAATAGCGGCCAGAACCTTCCTCTTAGTGATCAGGCGTTCAATCTCGTTCAATGGTGCTCCCAATCGGAATTCGACAGATACAGGATCCCAGGCGGCTCCCGAAGCGTAAACTGGGCCATCGGTCTCGAACTGTGGCCAATTTTATGTAGCATATCGCACGCAGGAGTTCTATTTAAGAGAGGAGAGTAGTTGGAGGCCCATTTCTTCTGATGCATTTCTCCAGATTCCAACAGCTGAATCAGTTGATCTCAAAGTTTAATGGCAGAAACTTTATCACTCACGCCTCATAATATGTCATCAACAGAAATATTTTTCTGAATCGAATTACCAGATATAGAGCACATGACATTCCGTAGGTTAGGGTCCAATTCAAGGAAATCCCCATCACATCAAGACGGCAGCAAGGTCATTTTGCGGTTTCGGACCAGTGTAAAAACAAATTATTCAAGAAAAGATCTTGAGGAAGTCCTGTAGGATGTATTGAAGAATATGCGAAGTAAAGAACGACCATCTGCATTTCGCCAAACTGCATGATATGGGATGTAGTAAGTGGGCCTGAAGCTCGTAAGTGTTTCTGTGGGAGAAGTAAGACGCATGTGCCCCAACCTGTCATAGTCAGATATAAAACACGCATACTCCTCGTCAGCAAGGTGTCCTTCTCCAATCGTTCACATACGGAAACGAGTATCTGTTGAGCTCCTTGCAGAGATTCTCCTGAGGTGTGAATACAGGATTGTCAGAGAGGGAGGCGTAAACAGCTTGGGTAGAGTCGAACTGATACTCAGAGAAATATAGTTCCCTTCTTTGTAGCTCAGAAAAAAAACACAGAGTTCTTTATATTTGTCCTCAAGGTTACCAACGATAAATCCATAAATCCATAAAATAAGTCCATAAATCTTCATAAAGTGTGTGATGTTTGTAGACCTGCAACCAATCTTAGTGACCAAATAGAACCCCTGTCAGGGTTTTAATTTTGCGAACACAGAAAAACAGAAGATAAGAAGGCAAGAAAGAGAGTATTGAACCTCCCATATGATGCGGCGACCAGAGAAACTAGAGCCTAGGTTACCTTGTTGAACTCTAATAAAGATTTAAGCAAAATTGCATGAGACCCTGTCTCGAGGCGTTTGCAATATTGAAAACCATCACACAGTCAGTAAGTGAGTTTGTCCTGCCTGAGAGCCTGTCTCGAGGCGCTTGCAATGTTGCAAACAATCCGTCAGCATTATGGTTGTCATGTCTGAGATCCTGTCTCGGGACGTTTGCAATGTTGAGAACAATCACACAGTCAATGAGTACGTTTGTCATGCCTGAGAGCCTCTCTAGAGGCGTTTGCAATGTTGCAAACAATCCATCAGCATTGTGGTTGTCATGCCTGAGAGCCTGTCTCGGGACGTTTGCAATGTTGATAACAATCACACAGTCAGTGAGTACGTTTGTCATGCCTGAGAGCCTCTCTCGAGGCGTTTGCAATGTTGCAAACAATCCATCAGCATTGTGGTTGTCATGCCTGAGAGCATGTCTCGAGGCGTTTGCAATGTTGCAAACAATACATCAGCACTGTGGTTGTCATACCTGAGAGCCTGTCTCGAGACGTTTGCACTGTTGAGAACAATCACACAGTCAGTAAGTAAGTTTGTCATGCCTGAGAGCCTCTCTCGAGGCGTTTGCAATGTTGCAAACAATCCATCAGCATTGTGGTTGTCATGCCTGAGAGCCTGTCTCGAGGCGTTTGCACTGTTGAGAACAATCACACAGTCAGTAAGTAAGTTTGTCCTGCCTGAAATCCTGTCTGCAGGCGTTCGAAATGTTGCAAACAATCTGCCAGCAATATGGTGGTCATGCTTGAGAGCTTGTCTCGAGACGTTTGCAATGTTGAGAACAATCACACAGTCAGTTAGCAAGTTTGTCATGCCTGAGAGCCTGTCTGCAGGCGTTCGCAATGTTGCAAACAATCCATCAGCAATATGGTTGTCATGTCTGAGAGCCTGTCTCGGGACGTTTGGAATGTTGAGAACAATCACACAGTCAGTTAGTAAGTTTGTCATGCCTGAAAGCCTGTCTCGAGGCGCTTGCAATGTTGCAAACAACCCGTCAGCATTATGGTTGTCATGTCTGAGATCCTGTCTCGGGACGTTTGCAATGTTGAGAACAATCACACAGTCAGTTAGTGAGTTTG
>CAKNYM010042331.1:0-11787 GCA_932195095.1 Andricus curvator
CTATTCTCCAACCGAGCAAGTCACGCCTACCCCGAAAGGGAAATGGCCTAATGGTATAATAATAATAATATTTAATCTTCTTGGTGAATAATTCATCTTTTTGGTTCGAAATTCCTTTGAAAATTCAAATATTTGGTTGAAAATTCATGCATCCATTCTGGTAGAAAATTCATCTTGTTGGTTGAAAATTGATCTTTTTGCTTGAAAATGAGTTTTTAGTTATTGAGAATTAATTTTTTTAACTGGAAATGTAACTGTTCCATTTTTTGTCGAAAATGTATATTTTTTGATAAAAATTTAATCTTCTTGGTTGAAAATTACACTAATTCGTTGAAAATTTCCTTTAATTTTATTGAAAATTTAACTATTATATTTTTAGTTTAAAATTTATCTGTTTTAGGTGAAAAATCAACTATTTGTTGAAAACCCGTCTTTTTGGTGAAATGGTACTCTCATTAGTTGAAATTTTATCTTTTTGGTTAAAAATTCATTTCTTTAGTTGAAAATTTAACTGTTTTGTTGAAAATTTGTTTGTTTTTTTTTTGGTTGAAAATTTATTTTACTAACTGAAAATTATCCTATTTTATTTTTGGTGGAAAATTTATCTTTCTAGTTTGAAATTCATGTATTTGGTTGAAAATTTAACTTTTTTTAGTTGAAGATTCATCATTCTAATTGAAAATTCACTTTAACTATTCCTTTTTTTGTGGAAAATTTACCTTTTTTGATAGAAATGTAATGTTTTTCGTTCAAAAATTATCTTATTTTTAGAAAATGTAACTATTCTATTTTTTTTTTAAGAATTCATTTCTTTCATTGAAAAGAAAACTGTTTTGTTGAAAATTTGTTTTTTTGTTAATAGAGAAAACATCTTTCGGATTGAAAAATCCACTATTTGGTCAAAATTTCATATTTTTGGTTGAAAATTCATCATTGTGATTAAAAATTAATTTTTGCGGTTGAAGATTCGTTTCTTTTTGAATGAAAATTAATTTTTTTAACTGAAGATATAACTATTCTATTTTCGCTTGAAAATTTACATTTTTAGTTGAAAATTAATTAATTTTTTTGAAAACTCGTTTTTCTTTTCAAATTTACTTTTCTAACTGAAAATTGAAATATTATATTTTTGATTTGTAAATTTACCTTTTTTAGTTTATTATTTAATTATTTTGTTGAGAATTAATTTTTTGTTATGTTTGAAAATTGATTGTCTTGATTGAAAATTGAATTCTTCTATTATTTGTTAAAAAATCGTTTTTGGATGAAAAAAACAAACTATTTTGTTGATAATTCGTTTTTTTCTGGCTGAAAATTTATTTTTCTGACATTTTAACTATTTTAATTTTGGTTGAAAATTGATTTTCTAGATGATAATTCTTGAAAACACAATTCAAAAGTGTTCTAAGAGAATATTAATAATATTAATGCAAAATAAATTTTTTTTCTTAATATATTAAAAACACTTTTTAGCTGTGTTTTCAAGTCAAAAAGATAAATTTTCAACCAAAGAAATTAATTTTTAACTAAAACGATGAATCTTCAACCAAATATATGAATTTTTAACCAAATAGTTGGTTGAATTTTCGACCCAAAAGATTAATTTTCTACCAAAAAAAGACTCATTTTCAACAAAGTTGATAAATTTTCATCTAAAAATCGATTTAAAAAAAAAATGAATTCTCAACAAAATAATTCAATATTAAACTAAAAAAGATGAATTTAGAAACCAAAAATATAATACATATTTTAATTGGCAGTTACAAAAGTAAATTAAGAAAAAAACGAGTTTTCAGCAAAATAAAAATAATTTTCAAATATAAATATAAATTTTCAACCGAACATGGAATAGTTATATCTTCAGTTAAAAAAATTAATTTCCAACTAAAAAAAAACGCATTTTCAGCCAAAGAAATTATTTTTTGATCATAATGATGAATTTTCAACGAAAAATATGAAATTTTTTCCAAATAGTGGATTGTTTAATTCAAAAGACGAATTTTCTATCAACATAAAAAAACGAATTTTCAACTAAACAGTTTTTCTTTTCAACGAAAGAAATGAATTCTTAACAAAAAATAGAATAGTTAAATTTTCTACTAAACAGATAATTAAAAAAAAAAGATTATATTTCTATCAAAAAAAAGGTAAATTTTCCACAAAAAGTGTAATAGTTAAAGTAAATTTTCAACTAAAATGTTGAATCTTCAAGTGAAAAAAATTTAATTTTCAATCAAATACATGCATTTAAAACTAAAAAGATAAATTTTCTACCAAAAATAAAGCAGGATAATTTTTGATCAGTAATATAAATTTCCAAACAAAAAACAAACGAATTTTCAACCAAAGAAATTAATTTTTAAGCAAAAAGGTGAAATTTCAACTAATGAGGGAGTACTCTTTCACAAATAAAAGACGGATTTTCAACAAATAGTTAAATTTTCACCGAAAACAGATAAATTTTCAACAGAAAGTAGAATAGTTAAATTTTCAGTTGAAAAAAATTAATTTTCAATATAAAAAAAAAACCATTTTTAACCAAAGAGATGAATTTTCATCAAAAAAGATTAAATTCAACAAAATACATGAATTTCTAACCAAATTTCAAATTTTTAAAGGAATTTTCAACCTAATAGTTAAATTGTCAAGCAAAAAGGTGAATTAGCCACAAAGAAGATTAATTTTCTACCGCAAAAGACAAAGAATAGATGAATTTTCAAGTAAAGAAGATAAATTTTAAACCAAACATGAAATAGTTAGATTTTCATTGAGAAAAAATTAATTTTCAACACAAAAAAATAAGAATTTTTAACAAAATAGATAAATTTTTAAGCAACGAAAAAATAATGAATCTTCAACAACAAAAAATTAATTTTTAACCCAATAGTTAGATTTTTGACCAAAAAAGACAAATGTTTAACAGAATAGATAAATTTTCAACAAAATAGTTAGATTTTCAACCAAGCAGTTGAATTTTCAACTGAGAAGATTAAATTTCTATCAGAAAAGATAAATTTTCGAAAAAAAATGGAACAGTTACATTTCCAGTTTAAAAAATCAATTCTAAATAAGAAAAATCTCATTTTCAACTAAAAAGATCAATTTTCAACCAATAAGATGAATTTTTAACAAAGTACATGAATTTTCAACAAAATATTTCGATTTTTAAAGGAATTTCCAACCGAAAGGATGAATTAGTCGCCAAGAAGATTACATATTTTCCCTATTTGGTTGGAAATTAAATTTTTTGTTGAACATTTATATTTTCGAGTTGAAAATTCAACTATTTTGTTTAAAATTCATCTCTTTGATTGAAAATGTAACTATTTTGTTGAAAATTGTTTTGTTTTTATAAAAATTAACTTTTTCCTGAAAATTTAACTTTTTCCTTTTTGGTTGAAAATTTATCTTTTTTAGTGGAAAGTTCGTGTATTTTGTTGAAAGTTCTAACTTTTTGGTAGAAAATTCCCAAGTTGGTTGGAAGTTAAACTGCTTTCTTAAAAATTAATTTTTTTGTTAAAGGTTAATTATTTTGGTTGAATTTGTTTTTTCTTTTAAATTAATTTTTTTACAAAAGATTTAAATATTCCATTTTTTGGTGAAAATTTGTATTTCTTCAGTTGAAAATTGATGCATATTGTTGAAAATTGATATTTTTGGTAGAAAGGTAATCTTTCTTGGTCGCAAATTCGACTTTTTGATTTGAAAATTTATTTATTTCGGTAGAAATTGAATTTTCTTTGTTGAAATATCAATTATTACATTTTTTGTTAGGAATTCATCTTTTTAGATGGACTCAATTATTTAGTTTAAAATTCAACTATTTTGCCAAAAATTGATGTATTTTGTTGAAAATTAAACTGTTTTGTTAGTCATTTTTTTTTTTAATAAAAAATTTAACTGTTTTTTTTTTTAATATTCGACTTTTTGGACATGAAATTCGCCCTTTTAGATTGAAAATTCATCTATTTAATATTTGTTCGTAAATTAACTCTTTCGTTGAACATTTATAATTTTTTCTTTTTTTGGTCAACAGTAGAACTACTTTGTTCAACATTCATTTTTTTTTAAGGTTCATCATTTTAGTGGAAAATTCACGTTTGTGGTTGAAAATTGTACTATTTTGTTGAAAATTAATTTTATTGAAAATTTATCTTTTTTAGTGAAAATTCCTGTATTTTGTTGAGAATACTTCTTTTTTGGTAGAACATTCAACTTCTTGCTTGAAACTTAAACTCCATTGTTGAAAATTCTTTTTTTATTGTTAAAGCTTTATTATTTTATTTAAATATTTCACTATTTTGTTGTGAAAATTCATTTTTTTTTTTGTAGAAAATTAATTTTTTCACTCAAGATTTAAATGTTTCATTTTTGGTTGAAAATTCATATTTTTCAGTGGAAAATGCATGTATTTTGTTAAAATTCTTCTTCTTTTTCTTGAAAATTCAACGTCTTCGCCTAAAGTTGAACTACTTTGTTAAAACTTAATTTTTGTTGTTGAAGTTTCATTATTTTGGTTGAAATTTAATTTTTTTTCGCTGAAGATTCAAATATTCCATTCTTGGCTGAAAATTTGTCTTTTTGGTTTGAAAATTCATCTCTTTTGATCGAAATTTCATCTTCTTTGGTTGTATCACCAACTATCACATTTTTTAGTGGAAAATTCATATATTTTGTTGAAAAATCTTTTTTTTTCCCCTAGAAAATTCAACTTCTTGGTTATGATTTTTTTGGTGAAGCTTCATTATTTTTGTGAAAAATTTCACGGTTTTATTGAAAATACGTTGTTTTTGGGGTTAAAAATTAATGTTTTTCACTGAACTACTAATAAGTTGAATTTTTTACCAAAAAAGATGAATATTTAACGAAAAACGTGATATATTTCAACCACAAAACAGATTTCAATTTTATACCAAAAATAGTTGAATTCAATAAAAAAAGATTAATTTTGAACAAAATAATTCAAATCTTCAACCAAAACAGATTAATTTTCAACCATAATAATAAAATTAACTGCAACTTTAATTTATCAAAAATTCCCCACCTCTGTCAGGTTTTCCTTGACATCCCCTGACCTTCTGGAATTATCTGACCTGTAACAACTCTGTAATTTAAAAAAAGTATATGTTTATTTCACTCTAGAATGTTTTTGTAAAAATATTTGTATTAATTATGATATGTATTTGTTTAAACAATAAATTCTTTAAATTCTCTTCAATTCTCGATAAATGCTCTGTTCGAGCTTAAATGCTGAGCATATTCTCGAGAGCATTTGCTCATCATAAGGTCAACGTAAGATCATGAAAAAGCGCGGGTAATTTCAAAATGTACAAAAACATAAAGAGAGGAAATAGAAATAATACACTGAGAAAAATGTTCTATTTCTACAAACAAAATAATTTCATTGGTATTTGTGCGACAAATTTTTTTGTTGGTTTTACCAAATTTTGGTTACCATTAGTAAAACGTTTCTCTCTAAATATGAATTAGTGAAAATCTCACTAGTTGAATTAGTGAATGTATGGTTCACTAACCGAATAGTAATATTTTTATGTTTTACTTTTAAAATAGTAAATATTTAACTAATAAATTAGTAAAAGTTTTACTAATCTCAATTAGTAAACATGGTTCACTAGTATTTAGTAGCTTCGCTTTACTAATTCATTAGTAACCTAGCGCGATCACTAAGGAATTAGTGAACTGCAACGATTTCGACCAATCAGAAGTCATTTCCTCATATGACATTCCGCGCCACTTGATGCCACTCTATTTGAGGTTCGCATTGTGTTATCGTGAAGTCACAAAAAGTGTTAAATTATATAGTTCATAATTTTGTTAATGAAACGATTTATATTGCTGGTATTGTGTAAGTACAATGATCAAACATATATTAATCTAATGATTAAATTGTGTGATATTATAATATCACATTATAATTATTAAAATAATTTTAATTTATAATTTAACTTTGAGGTTGGGTTTATCAAAACAAAACTTTTAATTCCAATGATTCCAATGAAACAAGAAAACATTCGGAATACACAGGATGTGTTATATTAATAATGTTTTTTATTTTAGTTATTATTAGGTGGATCATTGTCGTTTTCCAGCGAAAATGTCCAAATGCTTTGATGAGGCTGAAAAGCTCACCGCACAAGATTTGGCGAATAAGTTGTGTCAAGACATAGATGCCTTATTTAGATGAAGATTCGTCAAGAATTTGGATGAGTATAAAAACATTATTAATGACAAAACTTGAGTGTAGAACAATATATTTTAGGTAGAATGCAATAAGTATATATTTGTGGTATTTATCTTTAATATCGACTGTTACCGGGAACGCTTTTTATCAGGGTTGACACTGAATGTCGATTTTAAAATTCGCGAAAAAATTGGTAGTTTTTTGAGACCGGGAAACACCAAGAAATGACCATTTATTTTTTGACAGAAAATTTAACAAATTTTCAGAAGAAAAATTTATCTCTCAATATTTCTTAAATGTTAAGTTCAGTTATTAACTTCTTCAATTGCGATACCATTCAGATTACAATGCGTAATTCTCAAATCTTTTACTTTAATTATTTGCCACTTCAGATTTTTATTTTTAAGCATACATTTTTAATTTTATGAATTTAAAAATTCAGTTTTGAAGAGTAAACAATTAAAAGCGTTTGAAATTGAACATTTCTGATGAAAAAAGTTTTTATTTCATCAAGTGTAAACATAAATTAATTTATGACTTTTTAAATTCAACTTTCCTCAAGGTATTACAAGTGGAAAATAAAAAATTCAAAATTAAAGAGTTTACAGATTGTAACGATAATAATTTAAATGTTTCGATTCGAAAGCCTTAGTAGTTCAACAAATGTAAACGTTCAATTGAAACTTTATAAACTATTTTTAGTTTTAAAATAACTTCACATTTGGTAGAAAATTCATCTTTTTAAATAAAAAATTTAATTTTCTTGATAAAAAATTGAAATGTTTCGTTTAAAATTTATTCTATTTCGTTAAAAATTTATTTTTATACTGAAAATTTAAGTATTCTATTTTTGGTTGAAAACTCATTTCGTTTGTTAAAAATTGAGCTATTTTGTTGAAAATGAATAAAGCTTCATCATTTTAGTTGAAAATTCATTTCTTTGGTTAAAAATGAATTTTTTTCATTACAAAATTAATTGTTTCAACTGTAAATTGAACTATTCTCTTTTCAGTCAGAAATGTATACTGAAAATTCAACTATTCTATTTTTGGTTAAATATTCATTTCTTTGGTTAAAAATTGATTCTATTTCGTTAAAAAATTATTTTTATTCTGAAAATTTAAGTATTCTATTTTTGGTTGAAAACTCATTACGTTTGTTAAAAATTGAGCTATTTTCTTGAAAATGAATTATGCTTTATCATTTTAGTTGAAAATTCATTTCTTTGGTTGAAAATGAGTTTTTTTATTACAAAATTAATTGTTTCAACTGTAAATTGAACTATTCTCTTTTCAGTCAAAAATTTATACTGAAAATTCACCTATTCTATTTTTGGTCAAATATTAATTTCTTTGGTTAAAAATTACACTATTTTGTAGGAATTGTTTTGCTTTGTAAAAAATTCATCATTCAGGTTGATAAATCCAGTATTTAGTTAAAAATTGATTTTTTTGTTGTTAATGATACATCACTTCAGTTGAAAAAATTCAGTTCTTTGGTTGAAAATTTAATTTATTTGTTGAAAATTCAGTTTTCAAAATGAAAATGTAACTTTAATGTTCTCTGCTGTTTTCCGCAATCATATTTTTATACTAACTCACCTGAGAGCTTTTGCTATGTTGTCAGAAATGTAACTCAATCCAAATTTTTCTACGGGAAAAAGCAATACAAAATCGTAGTAAAATAAGGGTAATTCGTCTAGCAATATGAAAAAGGTTATTCATTTGCAGATCGCAGAAACTAATTTTGGTGTCAATAGGCAAGGAATCGACAACGTTAATCGAACAAAGAGTTATAGGTATATAGGCAATATGAAAATGATAAATTACAAAGTGGCCGTTTTAATCAAAGAAAAAATTACCGGTCATTTTCCGGATTTTTCCCGGTTCACAGAAATTTTTCGCGGTCAATGAAATTAAAAAATTTGAACTCCAAGAATAAAAATTTTCCATTTGAAGTAATAAAAACTGAACTGCAAATTTCGAAGTACTCAAAGGGGAACTCTTGAATTTTAAAATTTTAAAATTGAAGTTTAAACGTTTTTCAATTACAAAATTTCGCATTGAAATGCTCAATAATTTACACGTATGAAATGGAAGCTAATAACACTTTTCAAGTGAACAATTTCAAATTGAATGCAGTTAAACCGCCAAATTAAAAATTTGAAACTTTTATACATTGTCGAGTTCAAAGATTTAGATTCAGTTCCAAAAATATAAATCCACGTTATCATTTTTAATGCTCTAATTTAAAGAATTAATGAATTAAAATTTTTTAGAATTATATCATTTTTAACCATTTTAAGCTAGTGCTTCTATTTTAAATTGTTTAAAAATTCTTAAGATGCTTCCACATTAATTTTTAGAAATTTCTAGAAATCTTAAGGAAATGATTTTTATTCTTTTGAAGCCTTTCACAATTCTTAAAAAGCTTCTAAATTTTTCGTTCGAACTCTGCAAAAATCTATATTTTGTTTTAAATTAGACTGTCAGCTATTTGCACCCAAATGTCGGTACGAATAGCCGGATTTTTTCGGTACACGTAGACACTTCGTCTAAATTATTTTAAATAATTTGAAATTTTTAATTAATTCTGAATTTTTCAAAACTTCTGAATATCGCTTCAACTTACTCGAATTTTTTCTAAGAATAATAGGTGTTCAATTATTATTTATACGTAACGTTCAAAGTTTAGTTTTTTTGTTTGGTTTTGGATACCTGATTTACAATTACTGATTTTAAATGAACAGTCAGATATTTCTAAATATAAAGTAATTGTTCTTTATCTTAATTGAAAAATTCAAAATTGAATTGTTTGAAACTGGAATATTTTATACTGAAACAATATTTAACATTTAATAAAAGCTTTCAATTATGAATATATTATTTTGAAGTTATCTTGAAATTTAAACTAGACAGTATATAAAGTTTCAATAGGGTGTTTATGTTTGTTTAACTAATAAGACTGTCCAATTAAAACAGTTTAATTTTTAAAGCAAAAATCTGGAAATGCGGAAATTGAGAACTGATTTCCAATCGTCTCATAAAATCAATTATCACTCACTTGTTAATCTTCAAAGTACAGTAAAAATTCTTTAAATTAAAATGTACGCTTAAAAATTAAAATCTAAAATGGAAAATTTTTAAAGTGGAAGATTTTCGAATTACGCATTCTAAACTGAATGATATCATAATTGTAAAATATAGCAATTTATCTAATTATTTAAAAAGGGTTGAAATACAGATTGGAAAGACTTTTTTCAAATTTGTAAAATTCCTGGTCAAAAAATAAATTCACTGTCATTTCCCAGTTTTCCCCGGTGTCATAAAATTCCCGGTCCAGGGGCCACTCTGAAATTATCATATTATTGTCCTATTTAACTATGGCCAGTAGAAAAAAAGTAATTCAAGATCAATTTATTTAATTACTATCACCTGGCCAAAACCACAACATCATTGAATATCTATGTACTTTTTCGTTTTAAATTTTCCGTTTTATTGTGAATAAAACTTACATGAATTTATGACAGTGGATATTTTTTGTATTCTACCATTTTTTATGATCTACTTTCAATTTATATTTATTTTGAAGGTATTAATTTTTTCACTGAACAATTAGTGCATTTTCACTGTATAATTAGTGACTTTCCACTCATCAATTAGTACACACTGCAATGGCACGGACTACTAATTGCTTAGTGGAATTTCACTAATTTCATAAGTGGACAATTTCCACTAATCAAATTAGTAGTTTTCTACTAATCGTTAGTGACCGATTTCTCTCTAATTGAATTAGTGAAATTTCACTATCAATTAGTGACATTTCACTAATTAAAATTTAGAGAGTTTGTTAAACCAACGTAATATTTGTTCGAACCAATCACATGAGTATTTTTCTCAGTGTGGGTAGAATATTTATAGACCTTCTTTCATTGGCTAATGAAAATATCGTGAATTATCATCAATTGCTATTTCAACCTTGATTTTTTTTAAATATTTGCCTGTGATGCTAATTGTTTTTCATGAGGGGGGGGGGGGGCCCAAATATCCGTTCGCACCAGAAGCAAAAGAGGCTAGTTACTCTGCAGCCACAATGTGTTTTACAAACCCTACGTCTTATTGGCCATCACTTAGGAATCCGATGATGGGTTTGGCTCCAGCCTTGAAGAAAATGCATTTACCAACGCCTTTTCCAACTTCAACCCTGCTAATAGGATTACGTCGAAAGCTCGATAATTGCTGATAATTCGGGGAACTTCGTTAAGACGCTCATCAGGGTCGGGAGTGAAATGCTTTCATTTGATTATTCCTCGATTTCGATAACTCGATAGCCGCGTTCATAAATGGTAATCGATTACATTTTGGTAAAAATTATACGTGGAATCGTAAACAATTTCCAAGCAATAAATGAAAGGTTGCTCTCTAAATCTGAATTAGTAGAAAACTACTAATTGGTAGCAATTTTCAGTTCATTTCGGTAACCTGATAGGATTCGAAATGAGTAAAAATATTCCAGGGTACTTCAGAAGATTCCGAAGCACTTTCAAAAGATTTACAAATTTTAAGGCATTCCAGAAGATTTTAAAGTTGTTTGGAAACCTAATTTTGATTTGTGAATGTATTTCATGCTCTTTTTGCAGTTCTTTTTAAAAGGGATTTAAAAGGGAATTTTCAATAAATTCAAAGAATTTGAAATATTTAAGGTATTTTTAAAAACCAAAGGAATTTCTAAGAGCTCTAATACATTTCGAAGCATTTCAGAAGATTTTGAAGGATTGGGAATATCTAAGGGTATTTTAAAAAATTTCAAGGGATTTTCAAGAACTTAAAAAGTTTCAAGTGATTTCAAGAGCTTCTAACGAATTTGAAATATTTTAGGAAATCTTAAAAGATTAAAAAGTAATTTATAATTAAAATTTCAAATTAATATGAAAATTTTTCTATTAATTTATTATTTCACGATATTTTAAAAGATTTCAAGGGATTTTATAAAATTTCTGAGGATTTCTGTGTTTTTGAAGGATTTTAAAAGCTGTCATTTCATTTCGAAGTCACCCTGAATTCTCATAAATTCTTTTGAATTCTACATAATTTTTTGGATTATTTTAATTCACGTGGCCAACAGCCATACCACGCTGAAAAAACCAGTTCTCGTCGAGTTCTCGTCAAGTTCTCGTAGCGTTCTCGTAGCGTTCTCGTCCGACTCTCGTTCGAGCACGTACAGCGTAGACTTTTCTTTTGCTATTTTGGCATTTCTAGAAAGGCTAGGATCAAAAGTGAAGTGTTAACCAAAGTGATTAATCCTAAATAATAAAATAAACTATAATTTAACTTCAAGTTCTTGTTGAAACTCCTGTAATGAGTATATTCATTCGACAATAATGGATGGTATTTTCATATCAAGGAAAAGAAAAACAACGACAATTCTAACAATGGAAAAGAACAACAAGCTACAAAAGCGTACTGAAACAACCGTTCCAACGCAAAACAAATTCTCGCCACTGGAAAACTTAAGTGAAAATGACGACGATATTATGGCAATAAATGAAGCTCAAAGCCTTGAAACTACAGGCAAACAACAACAGC
>CAKNYM010042331.1:21787-33018 GCA_932195095.1 Andricus curvator
CTTTCGTCGGAAATCGATGTAAAGTTTATCTTCTGTTTTTTCTGTGAACAAAATTCACCGACGTAAAGCTGCGGTTCAATTTAAAATAGTTAGATCTGCTGGTTCACAGAGTTTTTTTAAAGATCCACTTTTTTCCGTGTTGACTGAAAAAATCATTCTAAAACGAGTTAATATCTTTGAAAGTAAAGCAAAAATTATAATCGACGAACAGTTTGGTTTTAGGGAACAGCACAGTACAGTGCAGCAACTCGTAAGAATTGTTAATGATATATGTACAAATTTTAATTTAAACAAAGTCACAGTAATGTTATTTCTCGATATTGAGAAGGCGTTTGATAGAGTATGGATAGACGGAATGGTGTACAAGATGATACAGTACAAATATCCACCTGCATTAATTAAATTCATTTACTCTTATCTACAAAATAGAAACCTTATAGTTACAATAGATGGTTTTAGTTCCACTAAACGCAAAGTTCTAGCGGGAGTGCCGCAAGGTTCTGTGCTGGGCCCTAAATTGTTTAATATCAATCTAAACGATATACCTAAATTTGAAAAAACAAAAATGTCCCTCTTCGCAGATGACACGGCAATTTATTCTCATTCATTTAGTGCAATTGTAGCCGCAAAACAAATACAAATACATCTCTATAAGCTTGAAAAGTTCTATCGTGATTGGAAAATCTCCTTAAATGCTACAAAAACAGAATTAATTGTATTTTCTAAAAAAACAGCCAACCTAAAAATATTTCAACCCGTCACAGTATATGGGCATCCTATAAAGCCAATTACCTGTGTAAAATACTTAGGTACATTCTTAGACTCAAAACTAACTTTTAAAGCCCACATCAAACAAAGCATTAAGAAAGTCTACTCAGTACAAAACAAACTCTATCTATTGATGGCAAAAAACTCTAAGTTATCGAGAAAAAATAAAAATCTAATATACAGAATGATACTTAGACCAATTTTGGTTTACGGAGCACCAGTATGGTGTAGCGCTGCGAAAACTAATTTAAAACCGTTACAAATCTTCCAAAACAAGTGCCTAAGATTAATAGTAAGCGCAAGTAGATATAGTAGAATCATAGACTTGCATGAAGAAACAAATATACAAACTATCAATGACTACATAAAATCACTAGCTGAAAACTGTTATGTGAATCATTTACAATCTAGCAAACTCACAAAGGATATTATCAATATTTCAAAATCAAAACTCCCGTTTCGCTTAAAACACAAACTACCATACCAAGGACTTTCATTCTTCAATAACTAACACCTACTCGAGAGTGTAAATGTATGTAGGTTTTTTCGACTGTCTTTTCCTACTCCTCACCAGATACTGTCATGCACTATGCATTAGAACGACAATGTAAAATTATCTCCACCGAATATGAGTAAATACAAGAAAATGTGTTCTAATTAGTTTGTAAGTAGGTTAAGCTTCTATTAATGTTAGCAGATACTACACTTAAGCAAAATGAATGTACAAAAGAATATATACGTCTGTAAATATATTTTGTAAAATACTTGATAATTAAATATATATTGTTAAAAAAAAAAAGTTCTCGTCAGATCACTGAAGTTAAGCAGCGTTGGACGCAGTTAGTACTTGGATGGGTGACCATTCCACACTTGTAGTTATTTACTACAAGAAACTATCCACCTAGAAACACTACCCGAATCGGGTAATGTCACGCCTACCCTGAAAGGGAAATGGCTTAATGGTATACGTGAATTCTTTAAAATTCATTTAATTCTACTGAAGTCAATGTATTTTTTATTTCTTTTTAGTTTTTACTAATTCATTCAGAATTCTTTTATTATCTTTTTCCAATTTTTTTTAATTCACCTGAATTATTTTAAATTAAATCAATTTTGTTCAATTCAATTCAATCAATTTTTTTTTTAATTTTCAGTTTTTGTTTAATATTCGTCTTGATGCACATATTGGCTTTCAGTCACTTTTTGGATTAGAAATTAGTCTTGCTACAAAAAACGTCGAATTAAAAATTATTGCTTCACACTAACGAGATATTCTCTGGAAATCTGTTTTTCAACAACATCGTATTCAAAATACAATACCTTCGAATAATTGTCAATCCGACGTTTTTTGTAGCGCACTTTCTTCTGCTTTTTTTTGTTTAAATAGGTCACTCTTTTAAAATAAATTAAAGCTGTGTCAGCCTTTACAATAATAAATTGCAAATTCAGGTATCGGGCTCAACACAATATTGGTACTTTTTTTTGAAGCGATGACGCTTTTTTGCTACTTTTTCGAAGAAAATACACTGAAGACACTATTTTCAACTCAAAAACACGAATTTATCAACCAAGAAAGATTTTGCAAACAATAAAAAAATGTCATAAAAATGTTGATTTTTCAAGCCAAGAACATGGGCTTTCAACAAAACTGTTGAATGTTTAACTAAATATTTAAATTTTCAATCAAAAAGATGAATTTTTAACCAAGATGATTAATTTTCTATCAGAGAAGAAGAATTTTGAATGAAATATGTGCATAAATTTTTAACCAAATATTTGAACTGAGTACTTTGAGCAATGGATGTGATGTTAGTTATCCACTAATTATGTGATACGTCAAAATAAATTATTAAAAAAAAGTTTAAAACAGATTTCCGCAGAAGGCAAAAAGTTATCTTTTTTTGAAATTTCTTTGTTTATTTTAGCTTTTAATAAGAAAGAGACTGTGACGTTTATAAAGGCCTGGAAAGTTCCATAGACAGTATAATTTTCTTCTGATAATAAAAAAATTTACTTATTTTTACGTAAATAACAGATTCGATAAAAATGTTCAAGTATAAAAAAGTTATACTAAAATGCATTTTACTTTTTCGTAATAACTTGCAAAATTTACAATAAAAATTAGAAAATTAATTTTTCACGAAAAAAATTCACTATATCTCTCAATAAATAATGAAATATTAGTGGCGAATGGATTACTATCTAGCAAAAACAATAATTGCTGAGCAAATAGACAACTTAAAAATTTGTTATGATATTTCTCAAAAACTGAAAGATTGGTAATTACTGCCATTATTCTATGTATCATTCATTTTCTTCAATTTTGTACAACTTATATAATGATACAAATTAATATTATTCGTAGTATTTATCAAATTGAAATTCATATACTTATATACATACTATAACGAAAAATTCATAATTTATTTTATAAATAATATTTCTTTTAATTTGTAAAATGAAAAATTTCATTACGGCAATATAATTTACAAATAAATTGAGTGTTAAACAAATTTAAGAGTAAATTATAATTATATTCACAATCCTTTTCGGATTATAACGATGACAGAATTTACCTACGAATAAATTATTTACCTACGAAAAAATTATGCCAACAAATAGGCTCAAGATTGATTGGTGGAAAAAAATCATACCTGAAAAAACATTTCCTGATAATTTCAAGTTGTATCCAGATATCTCAATTTTTTTCAGGTATAATTTTTTATATTACGGAGCCATTCAAATATTTCTCTTTTTTTTTAAGTCGACTCGGAATAAGTCCACAGTTTCGCAAGTTTATTATATTTTTTTCCAGTTTCTGGGGATTTAATTAATATTTTCTATTCAGGAATCTTTAACAAATTATATAACAAGATATTCCTAAATATATTGGCACCATTAAATAATTAAATAATCAAGTAATACTAAAAACATAATTAATCATTTCGTGAATTTGTCTCTAAAGCCTATGAATTTGAATAATAATTCAAACAAATTTTTATTTGATAGTTGATAGTTGAATTTTAAACTGAAAAAGATCAGTTTTCGATCAAAAATGGAATAGTAACTTTCAACCAAGTAGTTTTTATCTTCAAACAAAAAAATAAAATTTTAACTAAAATGATGATTACTTAACTGGAATACTTAAATTTTCTACCAACAAGATAATGTTTCAAACAATAAAATTAATTTTGAAACATAAAGAATAATTTTCTACAGAAAAATATGTCGTTTGAAGAAAATAGAAGAAATCTCAACTGAAAAGGACAAAATTTCAACCAAATAGTTGAATTTTCAGTTTAAAAAATTAATTTTCCAGAAAAAAAAATTAAAAATTTTTAGCCAAAGTGATGAATTTTCAACTAGAATGATGAAACATTGACTGGAATAGTAAAATTTTCAACTGAAAATGATAATTTTTCAACCTAAAATTGAATAGTCAAATTTTACATTATGTTAAACTGAAGAGATGAATTTTCAACTAAAATTTTGGAATAATTACATTTTCAGTTAAAAATAAATTAATTTTCTGTTAATGTAAAAACAAATTTTCAACAAAATAGCTCACTTTTCAACCAAAGAGATAAATTTTCAATTAAAATGATGAATCTTAAAAAAAAATTAATTTTAAACAAGAGTTCAGCTTTTAACTCATTTATTAAATTTGTATTCCAAAAAAGATGAATTCTGAAAGAAACATGCAGTAGTTGATATTCAAAAAAAAAAATAATAATTTTCAATCAGAAACAGTTGAATTCGACAAAAAAAAAACACTTTTCAACATGAGTTGTATTTTCAACTTAAAAAGATTTTTCAGTGAACGGAGAGAAAAAATTGCAAACAAGTTGTTGAATTTTCAAGCAAGAAAATTAATATTTAAATTTTGAACTAAAAACTATCAATTTTCAAAGAAAAATATAATAGCTTAATTTTTATTTAAAAAAATTAAATAAACTAAACTAAAATTTTCTCGCTTTAAAGTATGTAGATTAGGGTGGTCCAAAAAATTTTTTTTCGAATTTTTATGGGGACACCCCAGAAATTTGTTCGAATCCACACAAAAATTAATCCATTTCTTTTTGTTTTGAAAAAAATGATATCTAGTGGTGCCGCCAAGCCCCATGAAGTTCAACATGTATTTGCCATAAGAAAAAAAGACGTTTTTGTAAGTCTTATTCAGAATCCTCAATATTATCTCAATCGAGTTAAAACTCAACATTTCCCTTCAAAATTAGCCATAGAATACGAATAAAATATCACTTTTCAAATAACAACACCATAAGTCTATTTTAGAGGGTCCCAAAGAAACCCCATAAGTGAAAAAATGGGTTTTGTGAGTTTTTCGCGGTAATTATGACTTTTTTTGCGGTTTTTTTAGTAAAAAATATTTCGGGCACATGAAAGACCATTTCATACTGATGATTAGATGTTCAAATAAATTGTTTAAACAATTTATTATTTTTTTAATCAATTTTCTCATAGAATGGAGTTAGAAAGACTCGTTTTTTTCACGAATTTTCCATTTGCTGTCCAATTTTCAATTAGAGGAAAGTGATAGTTCATTAATGTTAACAAGAGTGATTGTTTAAACAATTTATCGATAATGTTAATACTATTCTCCTAGAAAAATGCTACAAAATTGCAGTTTAAAAAAAAATCTCTTTTAGTCAAATTTTCAATTAGGATAAGTTAAGTAATTGATTAGAGTCAAAAAAATTAATTGTTCAAACAATCTATTATCATTGTTAATAATATTCTCTTTGCTCAATTGGTAGAATGTTGCGGTTTTTTCTGAAATTTTCAACTGTTTGTCTATTTATCATTAGGCGTGACCTAATGATTAATTAGATTTAGCAAAAATAATTGCTTGAACAAATTATTATTGTTTATGACTATCTTCATCTATATCAATGCCTGATAGTTGCGGTTTTTCGGAAATTTTCACCTTTCTGTCAATTTTTCACTTAGTGAGGTAATAATTAATTAAAGTTAACAAAAAAGTTGTTCAAACCATTATTTTTGCTAAATCTAATTAATTATTAAGACACGCCTAATGAAAAAACGACAAACAGTTGAAAATTTCAGAAAAAATCCGCAACATTCTACCAATTAAGCAAAGAGAATATTATTAACAATGATAATAAATTATTTAAACAATTATTTTGTTAACTTAGAACTTGTGAATTAATTTTCAAAAAATTGTAACCATCTACGTAGATTCTAATTCGCTCGAAAATTCTCTAAAATTACATTAAACATTTTTGCAAGAGAAACAGTAATTTTTATATTGTTTGAAGATGCGAGATACACAAGATGAAATAATTTTTCAATTAAAAAATCATCTATTGGGTTTTCTCTTACTAGTTTTACAATGATTTTATGACAAACCAATTTTTTTTACTTTGAACAAATTATTAAAATTTTAATAAAAAATCTCATTTTTTATTTCTATCTATTCACTGAAACTCAAAAACCAACAGAATGTGTTTGAAAAATTATTAAATTATGTTTCCTTAGCAATTCATTGCTACTCATTGAATTAGTAACTTGGTACTAATAAGCAGATTAGTAGAATACCCTTACTAATTTATTTAGTAACATAAATCTTACCATTTCATTTAGTAGATAGTTATAAAATTACTAATTTAACAGTCAGATACAATGCTACTAATTGAATTAGTAAAATTTCTACTAGTTCGGATTTAGAGAGTGCAGTACAGAACTAGATAACCAACATTTTTGCCGAAAATGGGGTTTTTTCATAAAAATTTGTTTAAAAATTAAATACATGTTGTATTGAAAGGATTTGATCGAAATAAAATTTGTAATATATCAATAAAAAGATTTGCTAATCAAAACTAGATAACTGACTTTTGTACACACAAAAAAAAACAGTTTTTAAAACTTTTTTTTATTTAATTTCTTGCTTTGACATCGAGAACGATGTTTCTTGACATTATAATCGTTTATTTATAAAAAATATATACTTTTTCATTTTTTTAAAGACCTTTCATGATATAATATTCTTGTTAGTAATTTATTTGCCTTGAATTTCTACTTCTTTTTTCAGTTGTTTCCTTCTGACAATTATATTTTTAGTTAAAAATTTTATTATTTGCTTGTAAGTTCACCAATTTTGTTAAAAAGTCATCCTTTTTGTTTGAAAATTCAATTATTTTTTGTTGAAAGTTTAAATACTTTGTGGAAAACTTTTTTTTTTGTTAAAAATTAATTTCTTTAACTGAAAATTAACTATTCTATTTTTAGTTGAAAATCGAGTTTTGAAATTGAAAATTCAACTACTTAGGTGAAAATTGAACCTCTTTATTAAGAAACCATTCTTTGTTGAGGATTCATAATTTTAGTTGAAAATTCATCTCTTTTTGAAGTCGATGTTAATTTTTGCCGCATTTTTGACAATTTCGTTTGTACTGCAAAATTTTCCGAATGAGAGATGTCACAATGTGACTTGCCGTAAAATGTCTTTTTGGCTTGAAATTTCAAAAATTTAGTGCAAATTTTTTTCTTTTTCTTGTAGAATCTCTTTCCCCAGAAATTTTCTCTTTTTTGTTGAAAAATATTTTTTTTTTGGTTTTAAAAAATTCACATTTTCGGGTTGAAAATTTAACTTTAGTTGAAAATTCAACTATTTTGTTAAGAGTTTTTTTTTGTGTACAATTTACAATGTAACTATTTGGTTGAGAATTTATTTGTTATGTTAAAAATTCATCTCTTTTGGTAGAAAATCAATTATTTTGGTAAAAATGCAACTTTTTGATTCAAAATTAATTTGTTTAAACTTAGGATTCAAGTATTTTATTAAAAATGCGTTTATTTAGGTTAAAAATTGAATTCCTTGATTGAAAGATGAACAATTTTCTCAAAAATTAATTTTTTTGGTTGAAGATTCATAATTTTAGCAGAAAATTCATTTTTTTCGTTGAAAATTAAACCACTTTCTTGAAAAGTCCTTTTTTTAAATTGATTCTTTAACGGCAAAATTTAACCATTCAGTTGGGAATTAACATTTTTATTGAAACTTCACATTTTCGGGTTGAAAGTTGAACTTTAGTTGAAAATTCAACTATTTTGTTAAGAATTCTTTTTTTTTGTACAATTATTCCTCTTTGTTTGCAATGTAACGATTTGGTTGAGAATTTATTTGTTATGCTAAAAATTCATCTCTTTTGGTAGAAAATCAATTATTTTGGTGAAAATGCAACTTTTTGATTCAAAATTAATTTGTTTAAGCTTAGGATTCAAGCATTTTATTAAAAATGGGTCCATTTAGGTTAAAAATTCAATTCCTAGATTGAAAGTTGAACAATTTTATCAAAAATTAATTTTTTTGGTTGAAGATTCATAATTTTAGTAGAAAATTCATTTTTTTGGTTGAAAATTAAACGACTTTCTTGAAAAGTCCTTTTTTTTTATTGATTTTTTTAACTGCAAAATTTAACCATTTAGTTGAGAATTAACCTTTTTATTGAAACTACATATTTTCGGGATGAAAATTCAACTGTTTGTAAAGAAAATTCGTCTTTTTGTCTTGAAAATTCCACAATTTGGTTAAAAATTCATCTTTTTTTGTAGAAATTTAATATTTTTTGGTTAACAATGCAACTGTCTAGTTAAAAATCAATCTGTTTCAGTAAAAATTAACATTTTTTTGAAAATTCAACGTTTTGTAGAAAATTGGTATTTTCGATATCAAAATTTAACAATAGCATAAAAAATTCAACAATTTGGTCGATAATTCGAAAATTACACTATTTTGTTAAAAATTTAATTTTTTGTTGTTGAAAATAAATGTTTTCAATTGAAAAGTTAACAATTTCGTTTTTAGTTGAAAATTTATCCTTTTTAGTTGACAATTCAACTATTTGGTCAAAAGTTACACTATTTTGTTAAAAATTTAATTTGTTTTTGTTGAAAATAAATGTTTTCAATCGAAAAGTTAACTATTTCGTTTTTTGTTGAAAAATTTTCTTTTTTGGTAAACAATTATTGGTCTTTGTTTAAAATATAACTATTTGGTTTGAAATTTATTTGTTAAGCTGATATTTCATTGAAAATTCGTCTATTTAGGTTGAAAAATCAATTTCTTAGTTGAAAGTTGAACTGCTTTATAAAAAATTAATTTTTTGTGTTGAAGACTCATAATTTTAGTAAAAAATTCATCACGTTAGTTGAAAATTGAACTTCTTTATTGAAGATTCCTTTTTTTGGTTAAAAATTAGTTTTTTTAAAACTTAAAGTGTAACTATTTGCTTGAAAAACTTTTTTGTTGAAACTTCATATTTGTAGAAAATTCATCCGTTTTCTAAAAAATTAGTTCGTTTGTTGTTAAAAATTAAATTTTTTCAATGAAAATTTAACTATTCTATGTTTGACTAAAAATTTATCTTCTTAGTATGAAAATTTAAATATCTTGTTGAAAATTCTTTTTTTTCTTGTTGAAAATCAATCTTTTGTTTTAAAATTCAACTATTTGGTTAAAAATTTATGTATTTTCACGAAAATTCGTCTCTTTAGTAGAAAATTGATCTTCTTAATTGAATATTTTTGTTTTTGGTTGAAAATTTAATTATTTGATTGAAAATTCAACTCTTTTGCAGATGACTTGAAAATTTAACATTTTTGATGACATTTTTTTTTGTTTATTGACTCAAAAACCGTTTTTGGTTGAAAATCCAATTACTTGGTTGAAATTTGAATTACTTGGTTAAAATTTGAATTACTTTGTTAAAAATTCCTTTTTTGGGATGAAAACTAGTTTCTTAACTGAAAATTTAACTATTCAGTCGAACATTAACTTTTTTGTTGAATCTTTATGTTTTTAGGTTGAAAACTCAACTGTTTTATAGAAAAAATTCGTCTTTTGATCTTGAAACTTCCTCAATTTGGTAGAAAATTTAACTGTTTTGTAGAAATTTTTATTTTTTTTTGTTATTGCAATTTTTTATCTGTTTTCATTTTTTGTTATCAATTGATCTTTTTAGATTAAAACTTTAACTATTCGTTTGCAAATTTGTTTTTTTTTTGTAGAAAATCAATCTTCTTAGTTCAAAGTTCAACTATTTGGTTAAAAATGCTTGTATTTTGTTGAAGATTTTTTTTATCATAAAATTATTCTTGTTGTTTGATAAATTTTATTTTTTGTTTAAAATTTAATTATTTCGTAGAAAATTCAAATATTTTCAGAAAACTCGTCTTTTTGGCTTAAAAATCTTTTTTGGTTGAGGATTCAACAATCATGCTGAAAATTTCATTTTTTTATTTAATTTAACTGTTTTTGGTTTGAAAATCTTTTCTTGGTTAAAATATGAACTATTACATTTTCCCTTGTGTCATATATATGAATAGTTTTTAATTATATTCGATGTAGAAAATATTATCTACAATCGCTCTGAACGGAAATTACATAACTTTTAATTAATTTGCAAATAATCTTTAATCTGATGAGTCTCTCATGACGTACTTTGCTACTGCAAAAAATTATTTTATCGCTAATTTCGACATAAGTATCATTAAGGTCGCAGCGGTGAATGACATTTAGGCTTTGACGAGTGTTTGTTTAGGATTCTACATTCAAAAATTCAAAAGTTTTTTAATCCAGTATAGTTTCTCCATTCATATTTATATTTACAATTAATAAAAATAACCAAAAAATAGACTAAATTGTTTGGTGAAAAGATCTTTGAAAAGAACAATCTTCAATTTTTATCCAAGAAATCCGATATTATTAGCGGCTGGAAGAGGGACGAAAAAAATTTAATTTCTTATCAAATGATAAAAAAAATTATCATTCATTAAATTAATATTCTATTTTAATTATTATTCTGTTCCAAAAATTTTTTATGATTAAATCAATTTTTGGTGTTCTAATCTATACTGAATTTATACTATTCTACACATTTATTTTCTGTATATTTCAGTCTATTCATTCCTATCCTAATATATTGGAAATCTGTTTGAATATATTTATTTCCAATCAAGAAATCTTTAAACCTATTTCACTTTATCTATTACTTTTTCTTTGTCCCTTCTAAGAATTTTATCGATGTATCTCCTTATCTATTCTGAACCTATTTCAGTCTATCGGTTTCTATGCTTATCTATTCAAAATCTATTTAATATGTCTATTTTTAATCTATAAATCATTGAACCTATTTCAGGTGATCCATTGCGATTTCTTCATTCCTTCTCAGAATGTTATTCATTTATCTCCTTATCTTTTCTAACACTAATTCAGTCTATTGATTTCTATCCTAAACTATCCGACATTTATTTAAATATATTAATTCCCAATCAAAAATCTTTGAACCTATTTCATTTGATCCATTTCTAATTCCTTGGTCCTTTTGAGAATGTTATCTATTCCTCTCTTTACCCATTCTAAACCTATTTCTGTCTATTGATTCCTATTCTAATCTATTCGAAATCTATTTGAATATAATGAT
>CAKNYM010042331.1:48561-99839 GCA_932195095.1 Andricus curvator
ATATGGCGGACCAAAATTGTAAAAGGAAACCGATTTGACTAAAATTTACTACAAGGGGGTTTTTCGGGTCGATGATTTCAAATCTGGGGTCAAAATTAAAAAATTGAAGATGGTGGACCAAAATTGTGCAAAAAACAGATTTGACTAAAAATTGCCGTTTTTGGGTCTCTGAAACATTAAAAAGTTGAAAATAGCTGATCGAAATTCCTTCGATAGGCTATTTTAAGTCAAATAAATTCTGTTCTATAATTTTGGTCCGCCATATTGGATCCGCGATTTTTAATTTTTTAATTTTGACACCGGATTTGAAATTAGCGACTCGAAAAACCTCCTTGTAGCAAATTTTAGTCAAATCGGTTTCCTTTTACAATTTAGGTCCGCCATATTGAGTCCGCTATTTTTAATTTTTTAATTTTGACCTCTTGCTGCATGTAATTATTGCTTCCAGAAATAATACGATATGGGACTTGAAACTACTGGAAATTTGTTATATTTAAGATAATACATGCTTTGCAGGGTGAAAACTTCATTTCCAAAATTCTATGATTTTTCCAAAACCAATTTTTTTTTCTTGACCATTAACATTCATATACAAATTAAAAATTTTCAAATGTATTCATTTTAAACAAGAAAGTGACTTTTCTACGATTAAAGATGACTTCTTAAGAAAATACTTAAATTTTCTACAAAATAATTAAATTCTCTACAAAACAATTACATTTTCAACGAAATAGTTGAATTTTCAACCTTAAAAGATAAATTCGCAACAAAAAAGTGTAACAGTTGATATATCAACCAAGAAGGATGAAATTCCATGGAAAAAATTAATTTTAAAATCAAAAGGATGAATTTTCAACAAATAAAGATTTTTCAGTAATGAAAGAAAAAAAAGTTCACCTACATTGTTAAACCTTAAAGCCAAAAGATGAATTTTCTGTACAAAAATTGAATTTTCTGTACGAAAATTGAATTTTCAACTAGAAAAATAGGAATTTTCAGCAAAAAAATTAATTTTCAACAAAATAGTTAAATTTTAACCAAAGAGATAAATTTTCAACTAAAAATATGAATCTTCAACAAAAAAATTATTTCTCAACAAAGTGGTTCAATTAAAATTTTCAAACAAAATAGTTCAAATAAGATGTAAATTTTCTACCAATTTTTCAATTCAATTGAATTTGAAAATTGAATTTTCAACCCAAAAAGACGAATTTTCTATAATAACAGTTGAATTTTCATCCAAAAAGGATGAATTTTGAACAAAATTATTCAATTTTCAATCAAAAAGTTGCATTTTCATCCAAGAAAAATTAATTTCCTACTAAAATAGATGATTTTTTTAATCAGAAAGACAAATATTAAAAAATATAGTTGAATTTTTATCCAAAAAATATTTAAATTGATTTTTCAACACAAAATGTAAATTTTTCTCAAAAGGTAAATTTTCTACGAAATAGTTCAATTTTTCTCAAAAAAAGTAGATTTTTGGACCAAAAATAATGATTTTTTAACAAATTCATTGAATTTTCAACCAAACAGTTGCATTCTTATCAAAGAGAGATGAATTTTCTACTCAGACAGATGAATTTTTTAATAAAAAAGATACATTTTCAAAAAAAAATAGTCGATCAATTTTCATCCAAGAAAGATTTCAGTTGATTTTTCAACACAAAAAAGTGAATTTTTCTCAAAAGGTAAATTTTCTACGAAATAGTTGAATTTTGAACAAAAAAGTAGATTTTTGGACCAAAAAGGATGATTTTCTAACAAATTCATTGAATTTTCAACCAAACAGTTGGATTCTTATCCAAGAAATATGAATTTTCTACTCAGACAGATGAATTTTTAAATAAAAAAGATAGATTTTCAAAAAAAAAAAAGTCGAATGTTCGTCCAAAAAAGATTTCAGGTGATTTTGCAACAAAACAGTTGAATCTTCGGCCAAAAAGGATGACTTTTGAACGAAATTCCCGTGTAGAAATTTTTCTTTGGCCCAGACCGGGCCCAGACCAGGCCAAATCTGGCCCAGATATGGAAAACGGACCTGGGCCCGATCGCTGATGGAACACAAGGCCCGATCGGTGCCAGATCTGGCCCCGACCAATTTCCCGTTAAGAGCCATTTTTGTAATTTATAATTTCGTATAATTTTGTTTATAATAATAATTTTATAACAAGAAAAATTAATAAAGTGAACTATGTCTTTTATTCAAGTACCAAATATTAACGCAAAAACAAACTCAATACATTTTTTAGTCCTTTTGACTTCGTTATTTACAATGTCCGCCCCATTCCTTGGCAAGAATTTCTTAAAAATAATTCTTATTTTGAGTCGAAACGGGTAATTCTCAAAAAGAATTAAAATTCTAGACTAGAACAAGGAATTTTTCAAAAGAATATTAATTCTGAGCTAAAACTGGAAATTTTCGAAAAGAATTAACATTCTGAATTGGAAGAGGGAATTTTTTTAAATAATTCTAATTTTGATTGGAAACGGGTAATTCGCAAGAAGAATTAAAATTCTGGACTAGAACGGGGAATTTTTTAAAAGAATTCTAATTCTGTGTTGAAACGGAATTTTCAAATTTAAACAAATTCTCAGTTGGAACAGGAAATATTCCAATTTTAATCAATTTTGAGCTGGAATTGGAAATTTTCAAAAAAAAACCTAAGAGTCCGCATTGGAACAGGGCACTTTTCAAAAGAAACTTAATTCTTAGTTGAAACGTGTAATTTTCGAAAAGAATTAAAATTCTGGATTGGAACAGGGAATTTTTTAATATTAACAGCATCTGACCTAGAACGGGAAATTTCGAAAAGAATTTAACTTCTGGATTAAAGCCGGGAATTTCTCAAGAGAAATTTAATTCTGAGTTGAAACGGGATATTTTCTAAAAGTATTGAAATTTCAAGTTTTTGGAAAATTCCAATTAAAACGCTTTAAAATATGTAACCATTGAAATCTTTTCAAAACTATAAGCCTAAAATTTTGAATCTTGAATTGAAAAAAATATTACTGCGCGTCAAATTTTCGAAATCATCAAAATAACTATTTAATCAATATAAAATATCTGAATTATTGCTATAAAACTGAAACTACAAGATAAGAATGACTTAACTATGACCATTTTTCTTTAAAAATAATGAATTCAACTCTAAATTTAGCTCTAAAAATCTTCAGTAAAATTAAAATAGGCGGGCAGATTTTTTAACATGAAAATATAAATTTTTCTCAAAAGGTAAATTTCCTACGAAATAGTGGAATTTTCAAGCAAAACGCTTGACTTTTTAACAAAACTGTTGAATTTTTAAACAAATAATAAAATTTGCAACTAAAAAGATAATTTTCAGGAGGAAGCAGGTGCAAAAAAAGAAATATGAATACAAAGCAAATAAATTACTAACTAGAATGTTATATTAGGGTTACCGCAAAACTTTATTTTAAAAATTCTCTAATTTTTCTCACCAATTTTTCATTTTCCCTGACCATTAATATTCAAAGACCAGAATATTACATTTGTAACATTTTGAACCTAGAATCTTTTATAGGCGGAATAAAACAATTTCAAATAAAAACTGAAAAAGTTCAAATTCATTCTGCTTGACAGTTATTTAAAGTTATATAAATTCCCTGACTTTTACAAGATTTTTTTTCTGAATCCCTGACTTTTCCCTGACTGTTTAAAAAATGGTTGTTGGCTAGGTTCCTTTTTTCACTCACCAGTCTTCTTTGGCGCGTAAAGTTAAATTCATATTATTCTGTACAATTTCTGCGAGTTACTTGTTTCATTTGTGAAATTCCGAAAATTACCATACCACGCTGAAAAAACCAGTTCTCGTCAGATCACTGAAGTTAAGCAGCGTTGGGCGCGGTTAGTACTTGGATGGGTGACCGTTCGAGAATACTGCGTGCTGTTGGCATACTTCAGGGTTTGATTAAAACGTGCCAAACCTTTTAGGGATTGAAGAGAAGACCTATGAAATAAACGCATACTAAAAACTTTTATTTTCAACCCACCCTTACCCCCCAGCGCCCCAAATATGACCCAAAAGTCAAAAAAGTACATTTTTACGTATTCTTGTTACTTTTTAGCAATTTCCGTCGTCTTGTTCAGACAAATAATCACTAATGAACAATTTGAATATTTTTCATGACTTTTTAAACAATTTTTAATTGTTTAAACAAATATAACTTATTTAAACAATTATTTATTCCCAAAAAATGTGAAAAATAATCGTATTTTCTGATTGAAATGTAATAGTTTGTCATTGTTTATAGTAGTAATTTTTTTTAAAAACATTATGTAATTATTTAAACAATTACTTATTGTTTATTCTCGAAATTTCGAAAAATTGACCCAGAGATGTCCACTTTTTTCTCAAATTGGCATCCTATGCTACTTTTTGTTAAATCATTATATAATTTTGATACATTTCTTTTAATTTTTAATAAATATCTATTTGTTCAAACAAATATAATTTGTTTAAACAATTATTTTTCCAAAAATATTTTCAAATCGTATTTTTTGAATTAAACATAATATTGAATGATTGCGAGGAGTAATAAATTCTGCTAAAAACTTCATGTTATTGTTTATACAATTAATTATTGTTTTTTTTTTAATTTCCTTCAAATTGAGTATGGATGGTTTACATCTTGTTTGGCGCATTATTAAATAAATCATGAAAGTCATAATAAACTTTAAATTATAAAAGTGTTAATATTATTGCTTTCTTCATATTTTTACAATCTTTATCATAATTATATCATAAAAAATCACATTCACTAATGCAAATTATTATTCAAGTTGTAATTAGACTGCATATGAAATCTTATGAATATCAATCTGACATACTGGAAGACACAAAAAATATATATTTAAATATATTTACGAAAATAATTTCATGTTTAATATTTTATATTATTGATCCACATTTTTTAATAGAAAACTGCTCAAACGAATAAAAATTGTTTAAACAATGACACGACGTTTTAAACAGAATTTACTTATGGCCAACAGCCATACCACGCTGAAAAAACCAGTTCTCGTCAGATCACTGAAGTTAAGCAGCGTTGGGCGCGGTTAGCACTTGGATGGGTGACCATTCGAGAAAACTGAGTGCTGTTGGCACATCGTGGGTGTGGTGAGCCCACACTTGTAGTTATTTACTACAAGTTATCAACCTAGAAACACTACCCGAATCGGGTAGTGTCACGCCTACCCCGAAAGGGAAATGGCTTAATGGTATACTACTCCTGGAAATCATTCAATATTATGTTTAATTCAGAAAATACGATTTAAAAAATATTTTTGGAAAAATAATTGTTTAAACAAATTAGATTCGTTTAAACAATTGAAAAATGGTTAATATATTCTTTCTATACACTATACAGTCAGAAAAATAATAATATGTATTTTATTTTTTTTTGAGTTATCGAAAAAAAACTGCTTAAGCATATCAAAATTGTTCAAACAAATAGAAATTTATTAAACATTAAAAGATATGTATCAAAATTATATAATTATTCAACAAAAAGTAGCATAGGATACCAATTTGAGAAAAAAGTGGACATCTCTGGGTCAATTTTTAGAAATTTTGAGAATAAACAATAAGTATTTGTTTAAATAATTATATAATATAAAAAAATACTACTCCAAACAATGACAAAATATTACATTTCAATCAGAAAATACGATTATTGTTTACATTTTTTGGGAATAAATAATTGTTTAAATAAGTCACATTTGTTTAAACAATTGCAAATTGTGAAAAAGTCATGGAAAATATTAAAATTGTCCATTAGTAATTATTCGTATGAAAAAGACGACGGAAATTGCTAAAAAGTAACAATAATACGTAAAAATGTAGTTATTTCATTTTTTGATCATATTTGGGGCATTGTGGGGGGGGGGGGTAGGGTGGGTTAAAAATAAAAGTTATTAGTATGCTTTTATTTCATAGGTTCTCCTCTTCAATCCCTAAAAAGTTTGGCACGGTTCGATCAAACCCTGAAGTATGAGTTCAATTTTTCGAAAATCCAAAATTTCCCCATGTTAATTAAATGGGATTTTGAAGTGCCCGGTGGCACGTGTTAATATTCGAATTTCGAAAAAAAAATTACGGATTTTTTTCTCCGGAAATGGAAAAATTTTTTTTGGGGGGGGGGGCTTGCCCTGTAGCTCGAAAAGCGTTTTTTGGACCACCCTAATCTTCACCTATCTTCCTGATGATCAAATTGATGATATTGTTACTAGATTCAACAATCACAACCTAAAACTTAATTTTTCAGTTGAAATTGAAAAAGACAATCAAATCATTTTTTTTTAATCTTGCTATCATCATAAAGGATGAAGGTGTCATCACAAATTGGTTTCGGGCAAACGTTTAATTTTTCTCTCATACTCTGATATTAAATATAAAGATAGTGTCACCAATAACATGATTGATAGAGCTGTTTAGTTATCACATAACAGTTTCACAAATGCTAATATACAGGTAGTCAAAAATACTTTCAAAATGGTTGATTATCCAAATTCTTTTGTTGATGAATATGTTAACTATGTTCCTATCAATGGTCCTAATATTTTCCCATCAAATTCAATAATGCTAATCATGCGGTTCCTACTCCTCCAATTTTTCAATCCGAAAAAGACAGTTTCAATTGTTTAACTTAAAAGATCCTATTAAAAAAAGATGATAAAACACACATTACCTATTCAATTGACTGGTCGGGTGATGGCTGTTATATTGATAATTCTGAAAGATATGTTCATTTTTATATCAGGAAACATAAAAATGATTGTAAATCTTGATGATTATGGCACTGCTCTTTTTCAACAATCACGTAGGTTTGATCACTATTTCGATTTTGAAAACACTAAAATTATTGGCATCGAGTTTAATTTTAAAAAAAATACTTTTTAGAGAAATGTTTCACATAGTTGAAAAACAAAACACAATTCATCTGAAATCTGATACACAAAATATTACTTATCTTTATATTGATTTAATAAAGAATACTTCCGATGTTTAAAAATTCTTGCTTTTTGTTTATCATGTTACTGTTTTTTAGTTCCTTTTTTATCAAGGTATCGTCGCCTCGGGACAGTGTATTGGTGGGTGTAATTTACAAACCTCCTAACGCCTCCTACGACAGGGAAGTTGAGACTGACATATTTGACCTTATACCCAATTATAATAACATTGTACTCACCGGTGACCTAAACACAAATCTTAATGCTACCAACAATTTAACTTACTATTTAAAATCAGTAGTGTTCTCAGCCGGATTATCTATAGTTCCTCATGATACCACCCACCACACTGATCATTCTAGTACATGGATTGACTTGATGATTGTTGACGATTTAGACAAGGTGATTTCTTCTACTCAACACTCAAGCTCATTCCTCTCAAACCATGATCTTATCAGCATCAAATACCAGTTCTCCTTTAATCCCTCCTCTAGTGTAACTCCTCTATCCATACGCAATCTTAAAAATATAAATGAAACTGAATTTCTTGAGCACCTCTCTACTTATGACTGGAATCGCATTTTTACTGAAAAGGATATAAATAGAAAGTTGATTTGTCTGACTTCATTTTTATCTTCAGCCTTTGATAATTTTGCGCCTCTCCATGCCCTTAAAGCAAAGAAGAAGTCTACTCCTTGGATCACTGCTTATATCAAAGATTTAATAAAAGAAAGAGAGAAAAAACGTAGATTGGCTAAAAGAACTAAAAATAGTATTATTCGAAACGAATTTCGTATATTGAAAAACTTAGTATAAACCAAAATCCGGGATTCATACAATCAATATAATTACAACTCTATCAAAAATAGGAATAAAAATGAAAACACTTGGCTCCTGATAACAATGTCTCCCCTGCAGACTTTTTGACAGCTTTTACTACAAAATCCAAACTCCTTGCAAGCAGCACTCCTTCCCTGTCCTCAGTTCCCTCTACTTTTGATGATACGAAGTTATTCTTTTCTGACATATCGAAAGAAACCCTAATTAAAAAACTCTTCGAGGTAAAATCAAATGCTCAAGGATCTGATGGTATTTCAATTAATATGATTTGCCTTGCTTTACCAGTCATTGGCCCTATTCTCTTGCACATCTACAATGCATCTCTGCAGGTGGGAATATTTCCCGATGCCTGGAAAGAGGCGATTATTCGCCCTGTTCCTAAAATATCCAACCCTACCTCTCCCAAAGACTTTCGTCCTATATCTATCTTATGTGCTTTGTCCAAACCTTTCGAACGTATTGTCCATCAGCAACTTACTGCACACATTGAAACAAGCAATTTAATGGACCCAATGCAATCTGCGTTCCGTGCAAGGCATAGTACAGTAGTACACTTACAGCTTCACTTAAAGTAACTTCTGACCTTAAACTTGCAATTGATAGAAGGGAAATGACGGTTGTTGTCCTCTTGATTTTTCTAAGGCGTTTGATACAGTTAACCATAATCTACTATTGACTAGGCTTAAATCGCTTCACCTCTCGAATATGGTTGTTAAATGGTTTGAATCTTATCTTGGTAATCGTTCTGAAAGAGTACAAATTAGCAATGGCGACCGGTCTAATTGTGGGGAGGTTTAGAGTGGTGTCCCTCAGGGATCCACACTTGCACCCACTTTATTTAATATTTATACCTCTGAACTTGGTAGTGAACTTCGTCATTGCAACTATCACAAATATGCTGACGACTTTAGGCTTTACTTTTCCGGCCCTATTGCCAATCTTAAGATCTTATTTCAAAAGGTACAGGCGGATATTGATCTAGTGGTGCAGTGGGCCTTGACAAGTGGCCTCACTCTTAACCCTGCTAAAACTATGGCTATAATCATAGGACCTTCTTCCTCTCCATCACTTGAAACAATTGCAACCCTACCTCCTCTCTTGATCGATGGACGTCTTATCCCCTTTATGGAATCTGTGAAAGATTTAGGCTATATTCTTAATCGCTCTCTTACTTGGAATGAATAAGTTGCGGATATTTCAAGGAACACCTTTATAGTCCTCCAACAGCTTTACAGGAATAAAGAATCACTTCCTACTTCAACGCGTATCCTCCTAGTTAAAAGCCTCATCCTTCCTTTCCTTGACTACGGTTGTATGGTATATGACGATATTACTGATGAGCTGAATGCTAAGCTTGAGCGTACGCCTAATGTTTGCATTCGGTTCATCTATAATATCCCCAAAAGTGAACATATTACGCAGTATAGAGAAAGAGTAGGACTTCTCAATGTCGCCAAAAGAAGACAATTTTTTATGGGTAATTTACTTTATAGCCTATTCAGTAATGAAGCTCCGCACTATATTCTTAATCTCTTCCATTTTATTCACAAAGATCAACCAACACATTCCAAACTCCGTGAAAGGAAAACAATACTAAAAATTCAGCCACACCGCACGTGTAAAATGCAAACGTCTTTTGTTATTCGTGGTGCTTGCCTTTGGAAGAAACCACCTATAAGCATTAGAAATGCACCTTCACAATTTGTCTTTAGAAAACTCCTTTTCGGTTACTTATTTAACACATCAAATCCTACCCTCGAAATCACACATTGGTAACACTTAAATCCTTAATTTAAAAAATATATAAGTGTGTATATGAATGCGAATTTACTATTAAGTATGTATATTTGCGTATGTATATTTTTAGTATCCTTTTGTTGATAGCCCACATCTAATTATGTGCATTATAGTTTGTTTCTTTACTCTTGTTAAATACTTATTTTTGATTTCAATCGTCAAATCGATCGCCGTCACATTTTAATTGTAATATGTATCACCTGTTCCTTATAGGGCTATTTAGCCCTAGGAACTTTTCATAAATAAATACAAATACAAATACTGTTTCTCCGTTAAGTTTTCTAGCATTCTTCTCTCTTTTTTAAACTATTTTTTGTAGACCTCAATTTTTATATGTCCATGACAGTGTTTTTTTGTCAATAATCTCTCTTTGACTTTTGTAAATTTTGTTCATGTTTATAGATTAGTTATGGTACGTGAGTACTCCATCATAATGTATAAGAAATTTATAAAATGCTCTCTCAATCCACAGGTAAGTTCTCACTTTTGGTTCTTTTACTAATTTTTGTTTTGTTCCCTTACCAATTTTTCTGCTCTTTTTTAAAAATGTAACATGTTTTGTAGATCGTATAAAACCTTGTAAACTTCGCTCAACACAGGAGTTTTCTGAGGTTGGTTTCCTCAACTTCTTTTAAAAAGGTTATCTTTGTAATTTATTTCTCGGATCAAAAATTTTAAATTAATTTGCATCTATTTTTGTTATCTATATTCTGCTTAGGAACAAATGGTGGTTGTTTTTTTTAAATACTTCGGACTGAACAAAAATACTATGAAACTGATGATGCTTGTAATCGGATCAGGCGAAACGTTTTTTTTTTTTTTATAAAATTGTGTTTTTCAATGCACTAATGTGCAAAAATATTTACAAAATGGATTTCAATAGTTCATTTTCCCTTTGGTTTCAATTATTTTAATTTTCATTAAAGTAAACATTTATAAGCTACTTTAATCTTATATCTATTATTGTCTTTATGAAATATTGGTTCATCTTCTGTAAAACGAAATTTTGGTTTTTAAATAAACATTCGAACTGTGCGCCAAATCGTGTATTGATAAACAATCCACAAAATTCAGTTTCATAATTATATCGATTTACTCTTAGAACAATACACTCAAAAAAATGTTTGTTCAAGTCAAATTCTTTCTTTGATATAGGGTCAGACAAATATTTAATTGATTCAAACAAATCATTTTTTGATTTGAACAACAATTATTTGGTTCAAGCCCTTGTTTAACTCAAACAAATTTTATGTGAATCAAACAAATTTTATGTGAATCAAACAAATTTTATGTGAATCAAACAAATTCTATCTTTGATATAGGGTCGAATAAATGTTTCTTTGATTCAAAAAACATTTTCCTAAGTGTGGTGATCCGCATTTGGATCCTTGATCCGGATTAGGTGTTTTTTGCCTTGCTCCTCTATAATCTACTTAGTTCCACTATGCCTTCAGATCCGAACGGTTTTCATAATTGAACGAAAAATTCTGTAATACGGTCAATTTTTTTCCCGTGTAAAATATCAATTTTGGTGAATGTTTTTACGAATTTCATCTATCAAATCCACAAGGTGTCCATCTGACGAATTATTTTGAATTCCCCGACATTTCTGCGCTTTCTCACGGTCAATTGTTAATTTTTTCGGGCGATTTAAAAGAGTTCAAAAGATTTAGAAGATTTTTTATGCAGAATAGGTTTTTTTTAATTAAATTATAATTGTTATTATAATTGTAAATCAAAATTGAAAATACTTTATCAAATTCACGTTTGTTATCAGAAATACTCTGTTTCAAATCAAAATTATATTTATTTACCAAATTTTCTATTCTAACTTAGAAATATAGTAACTCCCTTTTTCGAAAATTGCGGCGCACGCACCAAACATTAAAAATGGATTATTAACAATTATAAAAAAATTATAAAGTTGGAGAATAAACAAAATGGTTTCTCCCTTATGATACCAGAAATCTCAGTCATATGATATTACTATAACAATTTTAAATTAAAAATAAAAGACAGTATAAGGATTGAAATAATTAAACCGATAATAACAGATCCGCATATATGAATCTTCTATAGTCTACACTTAGGGTACTGTTAAACTTCGTTAAAAAACTATTTCGGTGAAAACTAATTACTTCTAGAATAATGGGAAAAAATTCAAACTGGCACGTGAAAAGTCAGCATGACGATCGCGAACAATCATTCTGCAATAGAGTACGATTGGGACTAATACCGTTAACAGTTGCTTGCCCGGGGCTGTACTGCATTCTCCATATATATAACCCATACATATACATGCCGAAATTCGAGCTAAAAAAAAGTTAATTAACATTACTGGAACAGCAATAGAATAACTCTGCAACGCTTTTCGTGAAAAAACGAATAGAGTACTGATTGATAGCGCGCCAATAGATACAGTTGGCTTTGTCAGTACAAATTGACAACCATTTCTGAGATTATATTTCCAGTTACAATGAACCCTGGTGGAAAAAATTTTTACAAGAAAGTACAACATTTCTACAACTGTAATTTTTTGTTGAAACATGTACTTTTTTGTACAAACTGTACAAAGTTTAACAAAAAAATACAGTTAAATACAAATAGCTAATTTTGTCTTATATTTTATTGTAGAAAGGTAAAAAAATTAACTATTTACTAATATTTGTTCTATTTTTTTTGTGGGTGATTCAAAACCAATCTATTTAGATTATTCAATTTTCCAATTAGGAAAAGGAAACAATCCAAAATATTTAAATACATTTCTAAAAAATTGCTAAAATTCACTCCCTTCTTTTTTTTTTGTTTTTAAATAAAAAGAAAGATACTTTTTTGAAAAAATCTAAAAGGTATTATAGAAAACTACAGAATTTCACATTTTTTCAATTTGGGTGTTTGACGTTATTAGAACACTTTTGATTTTACAAAAAAATACAAGATTTCACAAAAGTTGAAGTATTGGGAAACTGTCCTTAAAATTATGTTGTATATTTTTACCAAGAACTTTTGCTATTATAATCAATCACACTGAACTGTAGTTCGATTATTGAAAATTGAACGATAATTGAATTTACAGGACGATTCAATTTTTTAATTTGAAAGCCTCAGTATAAACTATTCTTAATTTAAAAATAATTTTTAAAATGGAACGCTCTTATTCAATTCCAAATCCCATTCAAATATTGTTTCAATCTGAAATATTCCATTTTTAACCCATTTAATTTGAAATTTTTTAATTAAGTAAGAAATTTTTTTTTAATTTTTAGCTATATTTTACTTTTTATTTAAAATGAGCTTATAGATCAAATATTAAAAACTAAACAATTTTAAACTGAATTATTTGAAATAGAAAGCCTTGAATCGTTAATATATCAGAGTGTTAAATTAAAACTTTGTACGTTACAATTTTAATTGCTCTGTTTAACAAATTGATAATATATAAATGAAATTATTGAATTTTTATGCATAAATAACAATTGAACAATTATCAATTTGGAAAAATTTCAGTTAATTTAAGAGATATTTACCAGTTTTGAGCTCGGTTTTGAGAAGATCCAAACTTAATTTAAAAATTAATTTAATTTAAAAATTATATTATTAAATTTAAAAATACTGAAAAAGATTTTGAAAAATAAGCTTTTTATTGATCTGTAAAGGTTTAAAGAGAATAATAAAATTTCTTAACTTTGCTGGGAAACTTTAAAATGATTTTTTATTTTGAAATATTAATTTTAAGAGAATATTTAAAAAGATTTTTGAAAAATTTTGAATAATACATAACAAATGACATAATTTGAAACGTGAAAAGATTTCAAAACATTTAAAACACAATGTAGGTTTTTGAAGATGTCGAACACAAAATTGATAAGCTTTTTAAGCATTTTGAAAGTTTTTCAAATGAATACTTGTATCAAAATTTCTAGAAAAACCAACAATAATTTTTTGGTTGAAAAATTAATTTAAAAAAAAATATTTAAAAAGATTTCCAAAATTAAAAAAAAAAGAATCTGGATGATTTTAAGGTAATTTTTTTACTTTTGCAAGATTTTCCAAAAATTTTTTGGGAAAGTTCGAGTTCCAAGATAATAAAATTGTTATTACATTTCTGGAAAATTTTACATTTATTTTTTTTTCAACATATTTTTAAGCATATATTTAAAAAGATTTCAAAACAAATTTTAATGTATAAATTAATGTGTCTAGCTTAAAATTGCTTAAAATGACATATTTTGGAAAATTTATACATTTTGTAATTCATTCTTCAATACGCAGCATTTAAAATGATAGGGTGGATTTAAAATTTTTTTTTTATTTTAACTGTACAATGTGTAAAAGTTAAAAATTGAAATGTTGCAGTTTAACGGCTTTTAATTTAAAAATTTTCAATTGAAAAGTTTTTAAATATTTCAATTTATACGCGAAAATTACTGAGCGTTTGAATTAACATTTTTTAAAGCTTTAATTTGAAAGTTTAAAATTGAAAAGTATTCCACTTTGAGTATTTTAATTTTCGGTTCAGTTTTTATAACTTCAAATAACAAAAATTTTATTTTCAAGAGTTCGAATCTTTTAATTTCAATAACCGCGATCAATTCTTTCTCAATTCTTCAATTTTGATTTGCAGTCAAAAAGTGGTTCTTTTTCGACCTAGGATGACAAATATTGAGAGAATTGCAATTACATAATTTTAAATGACATATATGGTGTCCAATCGATTGCTATATATTTGAAAAAAAACTTGGAACATAAGTTTTTTTTTTAAATAACGATTATTCATTCTTGTCTTTGAATATTCTGCCATTCCTTTAAAATTTAAACATAGAAGCTTTTTGGTAAACAACAATAAAATACAACAATGTACAAAAAATACAAAGAAGTACAAAATTCGTCTCAATAATTAAAAAAGTTGCACTTTCCTGTAATTTTGGTTGCAATTTTTTGTATTGATTTGTAGATTCCTGTGAAAATAGTTGTAGTTTTCTGTACTTTTTGGTAAAAATGTTTCCACCAGAGAAACTGTTCAAGATGATACAATATGTAAATTTTTGTGTGAAATTTTAAATAATGTACCGGGTGTGTGTGAGGACTAAAAATGAAAAATTATCGAGGGGGAAACGTCTCCGATAAGGTAGATGTCCCAGTAATCGGGATTGTCCCAGTAATCGTGAGTTTTGAGGTGTAAACGCCAGAAGTAAGTGTTTTCCGCATAAAGATACAATCCTAAAATATTTGTAATTAAGCTTGAACAGTGATTGTTGTCGAAACCAAATTAGTTTTTTTTAAATAAAAATAGTGCACGTGCTTGAAAAAATTCATTTATATTGCCGGTGGCGATGAATCACGAAACGTGGAAAATAGCTTAACATTCAGGTTAGGAAAGGCGCTTCTTTGCTTAAGCTTTTAATATGTCAAGAAGTTACTTGATTGGGGCGAAAATTATTTTTTTTTGTAATAAAAAATAATTTTTGTTTCATAAAATTAAGTAAAATCTTCATTTAATACCTTCCCGTTCGAGAAATATCGGTCACGATTATAGGGACGTTTCAAAAGCATAGTTGCTCGAGTAATCGTGACCGGTCACGAAGACTAGGACGACTCTGTCAAAATTTTATTTCCATATTTCATTACAAATAATAATTTAATTAATTTAAAAAATGCGTGAAATGAAATCGGAGAACTGACTTGTTACAGTGAGCAGTAATCGTAATATAAATTAGTGCTTAAAACTGAAAAAAGGTGATGTAAAATATTGGCATGACTTTAGTGATTTCATTCTCAATTTTTCAGTTTATCATTTTTCAGTGAAGTTAATATTTATTGAGTATTTTTTTATTAGCTAGCATTAATCTATACTGCATAATATAAAGAAAAATGTGTAATAGATATATAATTATTGATAGTTTAAATATGTTGACAACGTAAACAGAACATAACCTCCAAATACACATGATTTTTTTAGTCACTGCAATTGATCAAATTTCGTCATTGTGTTTATAATTTATGTTGCAAAAAAGTAAATTATACAAATTACCAGTGTGAAAACTTTTGTATCCAAAAATACACTTGAAATACACCTCCAATTCGCTAAAAACTGATTTCAAGAAAACTTAACCGTTTTCACGAAGACTGGGACGACGACTCACGATTACTAGTACATGACAGATTTGGAAATCACGATAACTGGGACATCGATGCTCGCTGACTTTTAATTGTTTATAAATAAAAAGTTATATTAAATATAATGTAAAAACCATTTTTATAATATTCTAGGACGTTTAATGCTTCAATGAGTACCAATCATCTTTTAAATAATCCTTCCAAAACAATTTTCTAAATTGAAGTCAATGAAATCTCTTATGGTCACGATTACTGGGACGTTTACCTTAATACTCTTAAAACTAGCGATTATTTGAACTGGTCATCCAGTTTAATGCGAGTAATTCAGAGTGATCCGGAGTAATCCACTTGTAACCCAGGGTAATCCAGTTTTAATCCAGCGTAAACCACTTGTAATCCAGAGTAATCCACTTTTAATTCAGAGTAATTAATTTCTAATCCATGTTAATCCACTTGCTATTCACATTAATCCACTTTTGATTCAGAGTAGTCCACTTGTAATCCAGGTTCATACCCAATTTTAATCCAGGATAAACCACTTGTAATTCAGAGAACTTCAATTAATCCACTTGTAATCCAGTTCTGATTATTCAGAGTAATTCAGGTAATCAACTTAGAATTCAGATAATTCAAAGTTATTTGAATAATCCAAGTAATTACCTTGTCATCTAGAGTAATCCAATTGTAATTCAAAGTAATTCAGGTAATCCAAGTAATCCAATTGTAATTTAGTTCTTATGAGAAGTAATTCAAGTATATCGGAGTAATCTACTTGTGAACCGGAGTATTGCATTAGTAATTCGAAGTAATCTACTTGCAATTAGACTTTAAATTCAAATAATTTGAAGTAATCCAGATAATCCAATCAATCCACTTCTTATACAGTTTTGATATGGAGTAATGCACTTGTAATCCGCCATAAGCCACTTATAATCGAAAGAATTCGGAGTAATTTAGGTGATCCAAGTAATCTACTTGTAATCGATATTAATTTACCTATTATCCAGATTAATTCACTTGTAATCCAGTTCTTATGATTCGGAGTAATTCGAGTAATCCAAGTAATCCAGGTATATTCCAGAGTAATCCATTTGTAATCCAGGTTATTCAAAGTAATTTGAATAATCCAAGTAATTACCTTATGATATAGAGTAATCCAATATTAATTCGAAGTAATTCAGGTAATCCAAATAATCCAATTGTAATTCAGTTTTTATTAGGAGTAATTCAAGTATTTCGCAGTAATCCACTTGTAAGTAATTCGAAGTAATCTACTTGAATCCACTGCAGGTACTGCAGGTATTTCAGAGTAATTTTATGTTTGTTAAAAATTGTTTGTATCAACTGAATATTTAACTAATCAGTTCTTCGTTCGAAATTGATTCACGTTACAAAAGAATTTTTTGAACTAAAATTTTTAGGGAAAATTTGTGTTTTTTAGTTGAAAATTCATGTATTTTGTTGAAATTTCATTTTTCTTGCTAGAAAATGAAGATTCGTGTTCGAAAATTCACCTTTTTGGTTAAAAACTGATCTATTTCTTTTTTAAAAATTCAACTATTTGGTTGAAAATTAATGTATTTTGTTAAGAATTCGCCTTTTTTGGTAGAAAATTCATCTTTTTGCTGGAAATTTTTTTTTCAAATCAAATTATTTTGGTAAAAGTATTTACTATTTCGTTGGAAACTTTTTTTTTTTGTTGAAAATTAATTTTCAACCTGAAAATTAAAATATTCAATCTTTTATTGTAAATTTATTCTTTTTAGTTGAAAATTCAACTATAAGGTTCAAAGTTCATCCATTCTGTTGAAAAAATTATAATTTTTTCAAAAAGTTATTTTTTGGGTTGAAGATTCACCATTTCAGTTCAAAATTCATTTCATTGGTTGAAAATTCAACTATATTATTAAAACATCGTTGTTTTTTGGTTAGAATTTTTTTTTAGTTGAAAATTTAACCATTATATTTTTGTTAAAACTTCATCATTCTGAGATCAAAATTCATTTTTTTTGTAGAAATTTCGTTTTTTGTTTGTTTTTTGGTAGAAATTTAAGATTTTTGTTTAAAAATTCATCTTTTTGGTTAAAACCTTAACTATTTTGTTGAAAATTAAACTCTTTGTGTAAAAATGCATGTATTCTTCTTAAATTCGTCTTTTTTGGTAGAAAATTCATATTCTCGCTTGAAAATCTTTTTTTTTTTGTTTATTGAAAATGTATCTTTTTGTTGAAATTTCAACTGTTTTAACACTTGTGCGCATAAATTGAAAAATTGTTAAATTTAAAATTAAATTTCAAAAAATTCAGTTTTAAATCATTTGAATTTGAATATTTCATTTATTTGTTTTTTTATTGCTAAATATTTTTAAAAATTCAAATTGAATGTAGTAAAAATGTAATATATTAGTTCTTAATTTTTATGTTCAATATTATGAATTTGATAATTTGAAATTATTTAAAAATTGCAGATAGTTGATGAAGTTTTAATCGAACGTTTGAATTTGTTCAACTACTAAGGCTTTCGAATTGAAACATTTGAATTTTCAAAGCTAAAATCTGTAAATTGTTTAATTTTGAAAAATTTCAGAATCGTCTTGTAAAATTAATTATTGTTCAATTTTTAATACTGAAAATCCAGTTCACATTTTAAAATCATTAGTTACTTGATATTTGCAGTTGCTCGACTAAACGAAATTTCTGGTATAAAACGCAAACAAACCCAAAAATTGTGAATTTAATGATTCTGAATAATAATCTAAAGAACAATGATAATACCAATTGTCGACGAAAAACACTAAACATAACATAACATTGTTTTGAATTGTTAAACTTCTTTGAAATTTAATTGTTTTTGTACAAAATAACCGATTTCCGATGAAAAATGTTAACCTTATCCAAAATTGTTCAAAAATTGTAAATCTTCTTTAAAATCTATATCTATTTTCAATGAAAAACGCAAGCTTAACCTAAGATTGTTCAAGAAATTTTTAACTTTCAAGTCCAACGATTTTTCATTAAAAGCGCCAATTTCCGGTATAAATCGCCAACAAACCCAAAAATAGAGAATATAATGATTCTGAAGAATAATCTGAAGAATAATGATAATCTGGAAAATGTTGCGATTTTTCAAATTAAAAGTACCAATTGTCGACGAAAAAAACTAACATAAAATAAGAAACATGGTTCAAAATTGTGAATCTTCTTTGAAATTTAATTTTTGTTTGTTTAAAAAAAACAATTTAGGGTGAAAACCGCCAGCTTAACAATTGCACAAATTTTTTTAATATTTTTGAATTCTAATGATTTTTACTACAATTACAGAGTTCCTCTGTAAAACTTCAACATAACCTACAATTCTTTCAAAATTATGAATCTTCTTTGAAATCTAATGATTTTGGTTAAAACTACCAATTTTGGGTGAAACGCAGTTGAAAAATGGTAAATATTGTCTAAAATCTAATAATGTTTTATTCAAAATACTAATAACTTTTGACGAAAAACACTAATAACACCATCCGAAAATGTTCAAGTTTTGCGCAATTTATTATTCAGACCAAAAATGATTGGATTTAGATCTAATGATTTTTGTTTAAAAATGCCAACTTTCATGCATATATATTATATCGGTTAACTTATTGTAATATTATCTGCCTGATTACAGATTCGGATTTCCTGATCCCTTAATATAATGAATACGATTCATTTGATCTTATAAAGTGAAAAAAACAAATTCGAAAATCTGGATGCTCAAATTTCGCCCTTTGCGGAGAATCACCCTGCATTCCCTCATTTAAAAATCTCATACACGAACATGTCTCCCTGAATTGTCACGATGATAAAGCAAAGTAAGGAGACGACAGCAGCACTTTTCCTCTTTTCAAATAGAAAAATTCCCTCACTCGTTTGCACATGAAGTAGCAAGGGAAGAGAAGACGTCAAAATGTGAGTGGCTGCAAAAGAAGATGTAGGCTACAGGTCCATACATTTCTATATAAGGATCAACATATATTTAAATGCCTTTACTTGTTGAAAAGTGTTTGTAGGCGTACTTGCAAATATGCTTATGCATGTCACATTATATACATATGTACTACATTATACATGTGCTCAAACATATATAAAGACGTATATGCATGTGTGTGTTGACGAGAGCGCGCCCACTGCTTTTATAAATTCGATGTTGGCCGTTGTGTGCCGAAGATTCGGGCGCACGTTCACTCGCGCCAGCCATGTTTGCGGGTTTATAAATTGGGTTCAGCGCTGGGGATTTTTCTATTAGGAGAAAATTGGTTCTTTCAACCGCCACCAGAGCGGTGTGCTCCCACCCCCTTGCCACTCTGCTTCACCGTCTCTGCCGCTTGCCTACCCTCCGGGTCGAAGCTCACGAGGGGATGATGGGGTGATTGCCGAGAGCCCCGAGAGGGGCATGTGGTGCAGGGAGTCAGGGCTGCGGCAGCTCAAAAGTCGATATTTCCGTCAACGGTGTTATCGGTGTTTCCTAACATTCTGCCCAACGTCGTCGTATATAAACGAAGTTACCGATCAAAGTGTCCGTCGAGACCACGAGACTAAGCTCTTTTGGCTGCTAGTGCTCGACACAACATCCAAACACCCAAGGAGCCTCAATCCTACTCTTACTACTCTTCCTCATATAGCTGCTTTCATTTCCGATTCGCGACAAACATTCTTCACCATCTGCCTCTCTGGCGACCAGCAAAGAAGCTTCTCGACCTAACACCTCCGGGCGTCAATTCCAATTCTAGAAATCAGCCGTTTTCGAAGAACTGGCAATAGGCCAAAATTTATAAAAGAGACAATGTAGTGTATAAGTACTGATCAGTACTATTTACGGTACCATCCCAGAACAGGAAAAACACCTAATGATAACTTTCTTTTGTAATTGTTCACTACTGGGGTAGTACTAAAATGCCACTGATACTAGTTTCTCAACTACAATGTTGCTACATTTTAATAGTAGTAATGTAGATCTGATATATGATAATCTAAAAATTGCAATCATAGGTAGCGCACAAAAATCTAATGTGCAAGTGTCTAATCTGTTACGAACATTTAAGTAGTAACGATTAAGTAAGCAAACCCTGGTTCAGTTCTGAGTGTGAGGCATCCAATCGTAAGAATAACTTGAAATTGCCTTCCAGTAACAAAATTGTCTTGGATTCCTGTGTCGAGGTTTATCAAGGAGTGTACTCAAAGAAAATTCTTCAAGATCTCAATCATGCTTCTGTCAAACATCGGTTCTCTGATTGTGATTTCACACTTACTGAATTAACTTATGTTTTGACCGATTGTCCGGCCCATAGCAGGAAAAACACCTAATGATAATTTAGTTTTGTAATGGTCTACTATTGACGCAATAATAAAATGCCACTGGTACTTTAATAGAGAAAATGTAGATCTTCTGTTTCATAAAGCAAAAATTTCGATCATAGGTAGCACACAAAAGTCAAATGTGTCAAGTGTCAAATATGTTACAAACATAAGTAATAACGATCAAGTAAGCAAACCCTGGTTCAGTTCTGCGTGTGAGGCATGCAAGCGTAAAGTTAATAGCAATTATGAAATATTTAAGCGCGGCAATGCTAATTCGAATTTACTGGACGATTATTTTGGATCGAGGGATGAGTACAATAAAGTTAAGGCACAAGCTGAACTATCCTTTAATAACACAATTTCGAACAGGCTAAACAGTGTTAAAAATAGTAAAGAATTTTGGAACACAAGTTATTTGATTTTAAAGGATCTTCCGCTAACAAAATTGACTTGGATTCCTGTTTCGAGGTTTATCAAGAAGTGTACTCAAAGAAAATTCTTGAAGATCTCACCCATATTTTTGTCAAACATCCGTTTTTAGATTGTGATTTCACACTCACTGAATAACATATGTTTTGACAGGTTTTCCGTTTCAGAGCAGGAGAAACAACTAATGGTAATTTTTTTTCTAATGATCCACAACTGACACGGTATCTATATATCACTGGTATTAGTCTCTCAACTTCAATGTTGCTATGTTTTAATAGTAAAAATTTAGATCCTCCCAAATGATAATCTATAAATTGCAATAATAGGTATGCACAAAATTCAAATATGTCAAGTGTCAAATTTGTTACGAACATATAAATAATAACGATCAAGTGAGCAAACTCTAGTTCAGTTCTGCGTGTGAGGCATGCAAGCGTAAAGTGAATAGAAATTATGAAATATTTAAGCGCGACAATGCTAATTCAAATTTACTGGCCGATTATTTTGGATCAAGAGATGAGTACAATCAAGTTAAGGCACAAGCTGAACTATCCTTCAAAAACACAATTTTGAACAGGTGCCATATGAACATGAGCAATGTTAAAAATAGTAAAGAATTTCGGAACACAAGTTATTTGATTTTGAAGGATCTTCCGGTAACCAAATTGGCTTGGATTTCTATGTTGAGGTTTATCAAGGAGTGCACTCAAAGAAAATTCTCAATAATCTCACTTATACTTCTGTCAAATATCCGTTTTTGGATTGTGATTCCACAAATACGGAATTAACTCATGTTTTGACAGTTTGTCCGGCCCAGAGTAGAACAAACACCCAATGATAACTTTCTTTTGTAATGGTCCACTACTGGGGCAGTACTAAAATGCCAATGGTACTAGTCTCTCAACTACTATGTTGCTATATTTTGATAGTAAAAATGTAGATCTTCTATATGATAAAAGTTAAATCTGTTACAAATATAAGTAGTAACCTCCAAGTAGGTAGAACCTGGTTCATTCTGCGTGTAGGTCATCCAGGTGTACAATCTTAAAAATTACAAAATATTTAAGCGCGAAAAATCTAATTTAAATTTACTGGCCGATTATATTTGATCGAGAGATGAGGACAACAATGTTGAAGTACAGGCTAAACTATCCTTGAATAACAACATTTTGAATAGGTTGAACAGTGTTAAATATAAATGTATTTTTGTTGGTATGTAAAATACTACATTTTGTTGAGTAGATAATGTCGATTTAACATATAGAAAGAAAAATTGTCCTATCGTAAATTAATAACTTATGTTGAATATAACATGAAGAACATCACACCAGATTTAAGAAATACAGTAAGAAATGATATCGTCTACTGGACTTCAAATTGAATTTATAACATTGAAAATTTTGCCATCAATGACTCTACTGTACGTCAGAGTTTTAATAAAACAAAACAGTTCATCCAGAATCATAACGATATTATAATAACCTCAGTTGATAAAAAAAAGTGTCATAATGAACAAAACAGAGTACATCAGTGAAGCTTTACAAATTATTAAATGATAAATCAGCACAACATTTTTTAACAAATGATCCTAAAAAAAGTTTCAAACTAATCTAACTGAAATATTTGCTAATTTCAGAAATAAGAATATAATAAGCAACAACACTCACAAATATTTCAATTGTACTGACGGTATAGCTTCCTGTTTTTACGGACTTCCGAAACTTTATTACGACCAATCTTCATACCAATCACATCTCTTCCAGATTCACCTTTTTACAACTTCTAAAATATTTTTTCAAAATCTTTGAAGAAAATTTTTGTATACACACTTATAACCACATAAAAGATAACTGGGATGTTAAAAATAAAATAGACAAAATAATCATTTTGAACAATTATACTATTGTCTCTCTCGATATCGTTTCAATGTACACTAGCATTTCCTGAAGTTCTTAAACAAAACTCTGAAACTATTTCTACAATTTTCTTATTGCCAATTCAATTATAAATTCTACCTAAATATTTACGGAATACCAATGGGATCACCCATATTAGCAGCTTTAGCTAATATAGTTATGGAAAATATCGAACTAAAAGTTTTAAAATCAGTCACCTATCCAATCTTCTTTCACTTCCAGTATATAAATGAGACTCTTTCAGGTATTTCAAAAGACAACGGTAAAGAAATTTTACAAAAATTCAACTAAGCTGGTAGTAAATTAAAATTTACCATTGAATTGGCAGAAGACGGAAAGAAGGATTTTCTTGATTTAAGTCTTGTAATAGAAAACAACAAAATTGTAAGAATGATTACTTATTTTTTAATATGACAATAGTTTCAATAAAATTATTTTTTAACAATGCTTTTGAAACTGGAATATCTACAAGAATATAAGCTGTCGAAAAACTTCATATAATTTTTTGCGATTTTCTTTCTTTTTCCATATTCGGTAAATATTAAATAATAAATTATGCATGGATATAATTAAATTAATCTGTATCACCTGTAATTTTCTTTTACAGTATGTAATACCTTGATGAAGACTTAATGTCAAGTCGAAACATGTTGGTTGAAACATGCTGCCAAACAATGCACGATACGAGAAAAAGCCAAGAAAAGAAAAACCTTGCTTTTTGAAAAACCTACAAGATTATCATAACAACTTTTCTAATTTCTCCGAAAAATCGGAAATTCAAATTTGGATCGCACAAAAACTAACGAAAAATCAAAAATTCCATTTTGCGTTTAAACTATGCAAGATATGAAAAAAAGGAATCGACAAACATTGTGCACCAAAAAAAGATCTATAAATTTGTTATCAATCACTTTTTTATACGACACGTAGTTTTTGTTTTATTCCCGAAGAACAACATTAAAAATAAAAAAATAAAATTTTTGGACAAATAACACAAGCTGCGAAAGAAAATGAGACAAAAGTTGTTCACCCAAAAAAGACCTACAAATTTGTTGCTCATCGTTTTTATATAGAATGCGTGGTTCTTGTTTCATTCGTAAAAAACAACATTAAAATGTAAGAAAATTAAATTTTTGGACAAACACCACAAGCTATGAAAAAATGAATGGACAAAAGTTGCTCTTCAAAAAAAGAGTGAAAACTCATCCAAATGTGTCATCAACAATTTTTTGATTAATTTTTGTTATAAGAATATATCACAAATAAAAAAATCAACTTTGCGGAAAAACGAGACAAGTTACAATAATTTTTGTTAAAAAAATTTTTGGCCTAAATTGTATTTACAAATTTTCTTAGAATCAGTTTACACTAGGACGCGTATTCTTGGTTCAAATCGTAAAAATAACATTGAAAATAAACAAATTGAACTTATGGAAAAACGACACAAGTTACAATAAAATGTTTGATAACAATTTTTTTTTCTATATATAAAATGCGCACATTTTTAGATTATAAACACAAAATAATGAAAATACGTTTGTTTTAATACCAATGCATATTATGAATTGTAATAATATACATGTATTGAGATGATATACATTTTCAGGGTAGCTAAGAATAAAATTGAATTCAAAATAAGGAACAAACATAAAAAAAGAAATTTTGAAGATTTCAATGGATTTGAAAAAAATTGAGTTCTCTAGGATAATTTACAGGATCGCAGCGGATTTCAGGTGTTCTAAAAAATTCCAACGGATTTCAAAGCTTTTAAAGTATTTCAAAGGATTCGAAAGGATTTCATACAAGATTTGAAAAATATTTAACCCCTCAATTTAATGTTAAAAAATTGCATGACACTATTTTTCTACTATTTTTTCAAATTTATGCTATAGTATCATAGAGAAATGCATAGAGAAATTATTGCTACTCTTGACACTATTTTGAATTTCTCAAATGAGTGCGAATTTATCATAAGGCCTAAATGTTACAAAAATTATTTTGAAACTTGCGTTACTGTAAGTTGGGCTGCTCATCAGTAGGCTTCTCTTTAATAAAAGTGGTTAGGAAATAATAATATGCTGATAAGAATTCTTAATAATTCTATAATTTCCTATCCACTTTTATCTCTTTTCCCACGCCATTAAAATTTTGTTTAACATCTATGCCATTCCCTGAAAATAATATATTTCTCTATTTCTATTGCCAATAATCATATCTTCTAATAATTCTATTTCCTTCTAATTTTACTACCAATTTTTATAATTTTTGCTTTCCCATGGAGAAAACTTTGTTTTGGTAACAACTTCAAAAAATTTTAATTCATTTAATTAAATATTTATCAATTAGAACATTTGTAATACAATGTTCTAAACAATTTTCCGGATGAATGTGTGTGTGAAGATGTGTGTGTGTAGATGTAAATTTATTACATTTGAAGAGCCTATTTTCATCACTTACATATCAAAACAGCCACAAGAATTGCTGAAAATATTCATCACATCTTTTTTAGCACTTTTTTAATATTAAAAAAATTGTCTTCTTATCATAGTAAAACCTTTTTTATTAACACGATTGTAAGTTGATTCTAAAATAAAAAAATTATTCAAATCGAGACGAATCGATTGAACAATGTCATTAATAGTTATAATTTATTAAAAAGTAGAAAGGTTATCGACATTTATAATATTATGAAAATCTCTTTATCTACAGTAAATCTTGTTTCAATAACATGATTCTATAATTCTATATTAACATTTTATTATATCCTTCATGAAAATTGTTATTTTTTAATGACAAAAATAAAAACTACAATTGAACAAATTTTCTTATCGAACCGGGGAAATACGTGTTGTTTTATTTTAATTGAAAATGAACGTATTTCACGCCTGATAGGAAATTATTCAGTGAGATTATTTAGTATTCGATGACTCATCAAAATTTCTATTGGATGACTATATATTATAACGTGTTTGAATAATTTGAATTCAAGTAATTAATTTATAATGAGCATTGATTCACGTGTTCCCTCAACTTATAAAATTTATTTTTTGTCAGATCTTTGTCAACTATTTTTGAAAAAAAAAATTCACCTTTCTTAATGACCTTACGCTACTATTGACACTTTTTGATACTTTTTTGAACCATGCAACTATTTTTTTCAAATTGTGACCAATGCTAATATTTTCTAAAATTGGTCGCTAATTCAACTATTTTCAATTTTGCCTTTAAACGTTTTTTCAAATTTCTTTGCTTGATTCGTGAAAAATAACAAAAAGCTTTTAGTGCATTCTAAATGATTCCAAGGGATTTTACAAAATTTCAAAGATTTCAAGAAGTTTCATCTGATTTCAAAGTTTTCATATTTATTTTAAGATAATTCACGGGATTTCAAAGTATTTCAAGAAATTTCTCGAGATTTCACAATATTCAACAGTTTTTAAACATTTTAAGAATTTTAAGGAATACAGTGTAACTCAAGAGACTTCGAGGATATTTCTGAGATTTCAAAGAATTTCGTAGGATCATAAAAAAAAACGGTCAACGGCCATGCCACGCTGAAAAAACCAGTTCTCGTCAGATAACTGAAGTTAAAGAGCGTTGGGCTCGGTTAGTACTTGGATGGGTGACCATTCGAGAATACTGTGTGCTGTTGGCATATTATGGGTGTGGTGAGCCCAAATTTGTAGTTATTTATAACTACAAGAAAACTATCCACCTAGAAACACTACCCGAATCGGGTAGTGTCACGCCCACCCTGAAAGGGAAATGGCTTAATGGTATATATACATAGAATTTAACGTTATTTTGTAAAATTTTGGAATATTTAAAAGATTTCAAAGATTTGATTATTTTTTCAAAATTGAAATTTGTATTTGACATGAGCAAAATTTACCTCTTTGTCGAATATCAATTAAAAAATGTGTTTTTGCAACAGGTGAAAAGTTACCATTTTTCAAAATTTTCATTGCATTATTTAAATTAAAAAAATTATTGTTGAAAACCAGAACTTACTCAAAAAGGTACATTTCAAACAATAAATGGAAGAATTGCATTTTCTGTTCAAATAAATAATTTTCAAGCAAGAAACAGGGAATTTTCAACAAAATAGTTACATTTTAAAACTGTTGAATTAATAAAAAAAAATGAATTTTCAACAAATCATTTGAGTCCGCCACCGAAACAGACTAATCTTTAAACCAAAAAGAGGAATTTTTGACAAAAAAGTTGAATTTATAACCCAAAAATATGGATTTTCTAACAAAATAATTTAATTTTCAACCCAAAATTGACGGGAAGGGAATTTTCAACTAAAAAAAATCAATTTTCTAACCAAAATGAAATATTTAACTATATTTTCAGTCAAAAAATTCATTTTCCCAAAAAAAAAAATAATTTTTAAGAAAATATTTAAAGTTGTAAGCAAAGAAGTTAATTTTTAAATAAAATAATGACTCTTCAAACCAAAAAAATGAATTTTTAACCCAATTGATGAATTCTCAACAACATAGATTAAATTTCAACCAAAAAGATGAAATGTCTATTAAAAAAGATAAATTTTTGACAAAAAATATAATATTAAATATTCAGTTAAAAAAATCAATTATCAATTAAAATAAAAGAACTAATTTTCAATCGAAGAAATGAATTTTCAATTAAAAAGATTAATTTTCTACCAAAAAAGGTTATTAAAAGACATGAATTTTCAACCAAAACTTAAATTTTTAAAGGGATTTTCAGCCTAATAGTTAAATATTCTATCAAAGAAATACATTTTCGACCAAAAGGGTAAATTAGTCACCAAGAAAATTAATTAAGATTCTACTACATAAGACAAAGTCAAAAAAAAATACAGAAATTTTCAAACAAATAACTGAACTTTGGAATGAACATTATAAATGTTAAACCAAACATGGAATAATTGAAATTTTTGTTGAAAATATTCATTTAGAAGAACGAAAAATGTTCAACAAAAATAGTTAATTTTCGAACCAAAAAAAGGGGTTTCAACTAAAATGATCCCTGTTGGAAAACATTTCTACAAGAAAGTACAACATCAGTAATATTTTGTTAAACATGTTCTTTCTTGTGAAAAAATTTACAAAATTTAACAAAAAAAACATACAGTTAAATACAAATAGCTAATTCTGTCTTGTATTTTCTTTTAGGAAAGTAAAAAATTAACAATAAAGTATAAGTTTCAACAATTCGAAAATTCGTATAAATTTTCAATAATAATTTTTTTTTGGTTTGTTGTAAAAATCAACAAGGTATTACAGAAAACTACAGGATTTTACATTTTTTTAATGTGGGTGTTTGACGTAATAAAAACACTTTTAATTTCACGTAAATTATTGTAGAAAATTACCAATCTTTACAAAAAAATAGAAGATTTCACAAAAGTTGAAATATTGGGAAACTTTACAATTGAACAATATTTTACAGGACGATTCTGAATCTGTTTAAAATTAAAAAAGTTACAGATTTTAACTTTAAAGATAGAAATTTTTCAATTTGAAAGCCTCAGTAGTATTTAAAAAAAATTTTTAATTTATAGATTCGTAGTTAAAGGCTCTTATTAAATTTCAAATCCTATTCAAATATTGTTTCAATCAAAAACATTTCATTTTTAACCCATTCAATTTGAATTTTTGAATTAAGGAAGACATTTATTTGAATATTCAGCAATATTTTACTTTTTATTTAAAATGAGCAATTATAAATCAAATATCAAAAACTGAAAAATTTTGAACTGAATTATTTGAAATAGAAAGCCTTGAATCGTGAATATTTCAGAGTATTAAATTTAAACTTTGAATTTTACCATTTTAATGGTTCTATTTAACAAATTTTTAATATATAAGTGAAATTATTGAATTTCGATGCATACCTAACAATTAAACAATTATCAATTCAGAAAAAATTTGAGTTAGTTTAAGAGATATTTACAAGTTTTTAGAAGATCCAAATTTAATTTAAAACTGGAAAATATTTCGAAAAATAAAAACCTAAATTTACATTTTTGAATATTTCGAAATTAAATTTTAAAGCTTTTTAAGGATCTTTAAAGGTTTCAAGATAATTAAATAAAAATTCTTAAGTTTGCTGGGAAAATTTAAAATGATTTTTAATTTTGAAAAATTAATTTTAAGAGAATATTTTTAAAAATTTTTAAAGAAATTTTTATTCATAAGCTTTTCAAGCATTTTGAAAAGTTTTAAATGTATCAATGTTCCTAGAAAAACTAACAATTTTTTTAAAAATCAATTTATAGAGAATATTTAGTAAGGTTTCCAAAATTGTCGAAAAAGAATCTGGACGATTTGAAGGCAATTTTTTTATTTTTGCAGGATTTTCCAAAAATTATAGAAAAAATTCGAGTCCCAAGATAATGAAATTATTATTAGATTCTTGGAAAATTTTTCAATAATTTTTTTTAAAACCAAATTTTTAAGAGAATATTTAAAAACATTTCAAAAATATGTATTCAAAATTTATCAATTTCTTGATTTATTCTTCAATTCATAGCACTGAAAATGATAGCGTGGATTTCTATTTATTAAAATCTTTTAACTGTACAATGAATAAATGTTAAAATTTTGCAGTTTGACGGCTTTTAATTTAAAAATTTTTAAATGAAAAGCTTTTAAAGCTTGCATTTTATACGCGTAAATCATTGAACGTTTGAATTAAAATTTATTTAAGCTTTAATTTTAAAAGTTTAAACTTCAAAAGTATTCCATTTTGTGTGTTTTAATTTGCGGTTCAGTTTTTATAACTTTAAATGAAAAAAAAGTTTGACTCTTTTAATTTCAATGACCGTGGTCAATTCTTTCTCAACTGGTTAATTTTTATTTGCAGTAAAAAAACTGACAGGAGATTGAAAAGTAGAATTTATGAACATAAAAGAGATTGTAGAATTGGTAATTTGAACACAGGTTCATCACAACATTCATGGAAATTTAATCATGTTTTTGATTTTTATAATAGTGAAATTTTGGCTAGGAAAAATAATATCTTTAGAAGACGTATAATAGAATCAATTTTTATTAATAAGTATATCAAAACTTCAATACATTTGAAAACTGAAATAATGAATATAAATAACCAAATTCATCAAAGAATAATGCATTGAACTCCCTTTTTAAATTCTTTTGACTTGATTCAATAATATTTGATTCAATCTTATATTGTGAACATTGTTTCAATAGATATGTGTATTGACTTTTGAGAAATACCCGCAGTGTTGGTCGAAACGTTGAGGCTTTTTCTTAAATAAATGTGATTTTTACATATTTTTTCTGCTTTTATTTTGACTTCATGATTGTCCTTAAGACCGAATATATTTGCTGAAATTTTCTGAAATACTTATTCAATTCAATGTATAGAATTCCTGAAAATAAAACAAGAATCCAACGATCAAATTTGGTCAACAGCCAAAAAATGCTCCTATTGCAATTCCTGAAAACAAAAAAATTTTGTTTCTTTGGACAAAAATAAAAAAGAGGAAAGAAAAATGAGAAGGCAATCAACCAAATCCCCTTCCTTCTATTTTTTATTTCTTTCTTATTTTTAATTTTTATTATTATAAACTCAGATATAAACCAAAAATTAAGAGGCAGTATCCTTTAGAACAGGCACATAATTTAAAGAATTTCAAACTCTCAAAGTTGAATATACTGATCAAGAATGTTTCAAGTCATGTTAATTTTTTAAAAGTAAAAATTTCCAGAATTGGAAGTGAATTAGAAGTATGTTTACAACAAGATAAAATCATTCATCTTTTGAAACATCAGATTTTTCCTAATCGAAGATTTTTAAACAATGACAAAAAACATTAGAACAAACTTTCTATTTTGATTGATCAACAAATTAATGTTCAAGAGCAAAATTTAAATGTACACAAGATTTTTGAAAAAGAAGATAGGGATCCTTGGTTTGTAAATTTGGCAGATATTCAAATTCTTGATTCAGTTACAGATATTCTCAGATTAGCTAAAGGTTTTAGTAACCATGTGATAAAAAGTAAGTCGAAACAGATGATGGAAATAGTCAAAGATGTTGAATCAAGTATACACAAAATTCCAATATTAGGTCAACAAGATTTCCGAAATAAGGTTTTACACTTGTGAAAGAGCTTTGTTGATAAGAATTGTTTGCACATTAGTAGTATTGATCGTAAGATTCCTGAAGGTTTCACGATAACGAAAGGTTTCCTTAAAAACAACCCTGATATAAGTTGCATGAATGCTGATAAAGGCAATATTACAGTTTGTATGAAGAAATCAGATTATATTAGGGATATGGAGGAATCACTTTCCAATCGTGATAGCTTTGATTTATTGAGTGAAAATCCGTTAAAACAATTAAGAAGAGACACTTTCAAGATTCCAGACAATTGGAGAAAGAAAGGACTTTTAGGAAAAGATATAAGATGGACTGATATAAATACCGAAGACACAGTTCTTGCCAGATGTTATGGTTTGAGAAAGATTCATAAAGATGGCTATCCTTTGAGAATAGTTATTTCAACTATCAACACTCCCACGACATTTTTAGAACAAAACTTCAAAATACAATATTAAAAAAATCTGGGAATTCCAAAAAGTTATTATTCAAAAAACTGTTCCTGATGACCATGTAATGATTTCTTTGGATATTGCTGCAATGTTTCCAAGTATATACCCCTTGAATTAGTTAAACAGGCAATTTTAAACAGATGGGACAATATAAAGACACGTACTTGATCAAGTCAAATAGATTTTATTAAAGGGATAGCTTTCATTATGAACTCAACTTATTTTAAATTCAATGGATCTTTTTATAGGCAAAAGTTTGGCACTCCCATAGGTTCATTCATTTTTCTGATTTTAGCCGAAATAGTTACGGAAGATTTGGAGGTCTTTGCTTTTAAGAAGCTGCATTTTGTTTTGCCGTTTTACTTTCGGTATATTGGTGTCACACTATTATGTGTTCCTCTACAAAAGTCGCAGGCAGTTATCGATGCTTTTCAAAATTTTCATCCAATTTCATTACCAATTGGTATAGGGAAAGTACATATTAAGGTAGAATTTTGTATTTCCTTTCGGCTCATCGTTTTCAACACAAAATTGCAGTAATCAAGAACTTAGTTGACAGAGCTCTAGGTTTGTCCCACACTTCATTTCACAAAAAGAATTTGAATATTGTTAGGAATATCCTTTTTCTTAATCATTACCCACAAAAGTTGATTAAGAAACATATCGCAATTAAAATCCAACAAATCAAAAACAAACAAAATAACGTTTTATCTACAGATAATCAGAAGGAATTGAGGAAATATAGTTCTTTTAATACTTTTTTTCTCCCGTTTTTTGGTCAAATTTCGAAAACTATTGAATTTATGTTAGAATAATTTAATATTCACACTATTTGCCGCATACCATTTAAAATGGATTTAATAATAACTATTTGTAAAGATCCTTTAGATAAATTTGAAAAAGGTGGTGACTGAACTCAAAAGTGATGTTCGTTTAGGACGTTGTTATAAGAGTGTTCTTACTAGACATACAAGAGGATTTGTTGATGTTGAAAATGAGTTTGACTGGGATAATGTTGAAATTTGACACGGTGAAAGTAATGAGAGAAAGAGAGAATTCATGGAAATTCTTTATATTAAAAAACCAAACAAGTTGTCTATTAATTTGAAAACTGATTTGGATAAATTAGACAAAGGTTATTCTAGTATGATTAATTACATTCAGCAATAGGTTTTCATAAATCTTGAGTTTCTCTTATTTCTGATGTGTTTATAACGGATTTGCCTTTTGACCCACACTTAGATCTCAGGTATCGAGGAGATAGCGTTGTTTCGTCGCTGTTCCCACCTGCTCTATTTTTTCTTACATTGGTAAATATTATAAATGCTTTCATATTGTGATTTCATAATAATAAAAATAAAAAAGACGAAAGAAATAAAAAAAAAAGAAAGGGGATTTGGTTGGTTGCCTTCTCATTTTTCTTTCCTCTTTTTTATTTTTGTCCAAAGACACCAAACTTTTTTGTTCTTAGGAATTGCAATAGAAGCATATTGTGGTGTTTGTCCAAATTTAATCGTTGGATTCTTGTTTCATTTTCAGGAATTCTATACATTAACTTCAGTATTGGGCGTTAAATAGGATTTTGAATTTGATTTTATTCTAATGTAAAATTCTTAAATATTCAATTTACTTAGTCATAGTATAAAGAATTAATGTTGGAAGTTGATGCTCGATTAGCTCCAACATGAAGGCTAATTTTGTTACATTATACATGAGCTTGAAACTCTTCTATTGTAAATTGCATTTTAATTTTCCCTGATGATTTTAGGGCAATCTCTGATCTTCGATTTCATGACTCCACATGCTCTAATTACTAGGTATAACAGTATAGTCCTGTGGACTGCACAACTGTAATGAAACATGCAGTAGAAGAGAGAAAAATATACTCTTGGACGGGTTTAACACATGGTACGAAAAGGGTACTCATATCGAGTACAAAGGTATCCAACAGAGATAAATACGTACGTAACTCGCATAACTCGTAGGCCTCAGAATGTTGTGCAGGCAGGACATATGTACGCAGCGTGAAACAGTCACTCCATCTGCAAAACAGATCCGATTAACGATAAAAGACTCCTCTAATCGATTTCAAATCCGATAACACCTCGAGATACAAATAAGAAGAGAAATATTCAATTCTGAAACTTGTTTCTATTTTAATCAAGGGTCTTCAGCAAGCAGCTCCAGGGGACTATTAGACAACATGTGACATTAAAAAGCACTGCTAAGCTAGTGAAATAATATGCAATGTAGAATGTTTTAAAAACAATTTAATATTTGGAAAATATTATTACCATTTATGAATGTTAAGGTATCTAATTTTTTCTTGTTTTTCAAAAATTATTTGTCTTAAAGTAATCATTTTAACATCGAAAGTATTCATTACTAATTTAAAAACTCGGACGTTACCATTTATAGATGGTAATGACATCTTCCAAATATTGATTAGATTAAACCCGCGTTGATCAAAAATGGTACATTTTTCCAAATGTAAAAGGTAGCTAGAACAAGAAAGGATCTGCTGAGGCCTCGGTACTCGGTAGCATAACTGGTCAACGCTCCACTCATGGATAGTGGCTTTCCTGGTTCAAATCCGGGCTGAGGCAGAATTTTTCTTGTGCTCAATAAATTATTTGTCCGGAGTAACTGTTTTAACATCGAAATTTGTATTAATTGAAAAGCTTTTTAAACAATAATATACTCTGAATATATAATTTATGACTACAAATTATGTATACGGAATATTACACCTGGTGCTAAGGACAATTTATACGAACATGTAAATTTTCTTTCATATAGTAAAATCTAGAGAAAAATCACTCTAAATGTACGGTTCAGCTGAAGTGGATTACGGCGGATTATTTTAGATTACCCTGGATTGCCTCTAGATACAGCATAACTCTAAATTACCTAAGATTACTCCGGGTTCCAAAGGATTACTCCGCCTAAATCAGACTTACGCGAATTCAAAAGAAGGAGTGCTTTTTCACAAATGTGTAAAATTTTCAACAAAATAAATGAACTTTTGACCAAATAGTTGAATTTTAAATCAGGGAGATTAATTTTCTATCAAAAAAGACGAATTTCTAACAAAATTAATGAATTTTCCACAAACTAATTAAATTTCTCAACCAAAAAAAAAATAAAAATTTCAAGCAAGTAGTTTAATTTTCTACGAAAAAGGAAATAATAAAATTTTCATTTAAAAAATTATTTTTGAATAAAAAAAACAGGGTTTCAAAGAAATTCGTAAATTTGCAGTTAAAAAGTAAATTTGTAACAAAGAAACAACGATTTTTCAACAAAAAAGGTTAATTTTTAACCAAAGAGATGAATTTTCAGAAAATAAAGAATCATCAACCAAACAAATTAATTTTTAACCAAAAAATGAAAAATTCGTTTGAAAAAAATTAATAGCTTATATTTCAACCCAAACAGATTTTTATTTTAAATAAAAAAAAGTTGAATACTACGAAAAAAAATGTTACAAAAAAAAGGTAAGTTATAACCAAACAGACAAATTTTCCATAAAATAATTAAATTCTCAATGAAAAAGGAAACTTTTTGAAAAAATTGCTCAATTCTGAAAAAATTAGGATAATTTCCAAACAAATAGTTGAATTTTCTACAAAAAATATAAATTTCCATCCAAGAAGATTATTTTTCTACCAAAAAATCCTTGAAAACCCATGAAATATTAGTCTCAAAATTCTTGGTCGTTTTACTAGAAATTAGCTATCTTTTTTGCACGAAATTTCATTTGTCCGTATGCACAAACTTAATATCTGGGCACGCTGTTTCCATTGCTTTTTCAAACTGAAAATTGAATTTTCATCGTCATCCGCAGCTGAGCCAGTTCCAATCTTCGGTTAGTGTCACTTTTAGATTGTCAGCTTCAACATTCATTTTCTCGAACCTGGATAACTTTTTTTAATCAGAATTGTTGTTCTTTTTTGAATATTTTTTCAATATTTAAGCGGTAATTTCGATTTCGCAAAATTTAAATAATAAATAAATCATTTTAAAACAATGTGAAATTCGCTAGCCCAACTCACGCCTGCCCTTTTCCTATTATGTTCCCTTCAACAAAAATTCTACCTCCTACAATTTTTCTTTTTCTACCCTACGGGATGAAAGGGGTTTACTGGAAACGGGATATGGTTATATTTTCTTTTTTCACACAATGAAAAGAAAGTTTGCTGACAATAGGGTATACTTGCATTTTCGCTTCTTACATTAATGAAAAAAAGGCTACTGGAAAAGGGGTGAAGTTGTCTTCCTACTCAGCCCTATCTTTTTCAGATATAGCCTCGTTAACAAAACACATTACACCCTAAAATAGGTAGGGGTGTCTTACACTTTCGACTACACTTCTTCTAATACCGCCCCTTTAACAAACACACTACTACCCCCTTGTCCCCTTTTTTACCTCTTGGTGTAAAATGAAAGGGTGTAATGAAAAGAAAGTTTACTGGAAAGGGGGCGAGGGTGTGTGCGGCTACTGGAAAAGGGGTAAAAGTGAGGTCTTACACAACCAATGGACCTTTTCGAAAACAATAAACAGCTTATGCCTAAGTTTCACCCTAAAACTTGTTTTATACTAATTTTTTATTGATTCTGAAATGTTTCTTGGAAATTAGTCAATAATTGACCGGGATATCCAATACAGGCAGAAAAATCGATTTTCACTATAAAATTTTCATGGTTGTAGGCAGCTGTGTTTAACGGGTGTGAATATTAATACGCCTATGTCACTCTGGCTGTAATTACCTGCATGTATTAAAAAAAATCATTGGAGAACAACAACCAAAAATTACAAACACATAACTCTTTTTTTTTGCTTGGTGTATTCCACTAAAAACAGGATATACTTTGTGCAATGGTACATGATGGACATTGTATTATGGGAGATGTAACAAATAACGTGGTCAATCATGAGTTGTATGGGGTGTAGTAAAATAATGAAGACACACGCGTTTCGTACGCATCTCCCTTTTCGTAGTTTATTTAAGAGTGCCCTGGGCATTGGTAAACACCGGGTTAGCGAATTGGCCTCAGGGCGAGACCAAGCGATATTTAACGTACCGCTAAACGCCATTGGAGAATGCATTCAGCCCTCCACCCTCCTGACGACTCCAACCCCCTTTGCAACATTTTCTATATTGCGAGCGCGAGGGAGCGAAATTTAATTTTGTGCTTTTTGTACGACGACAAATCGTTCCTATAAGCGCAGGGCAGGGGTGCTAGTAAAAGCTGCGACGGGCCTGGAGCACAAAGAAATAACAAAAGCTTACATAAAATACTGTAAGTGAACGATTAAACGAAAAAGTCAAAAGTAAAAGAATCAAGATGAAGTTCAAGAAAGAAGCTAGCCGGGGTATGTTATATAACTTGAAGACTTTCTTTTTCCAGAATAATGATACATTTTCTGGATTAGCATCAACCAATTATGTTATTAGAATGGTGAACTTTCTAAACCAACAAACATATTTTGTTTTGTAATATAATTGAAAGACATACTGTGCCGGGAAATGGTCAACCCTTATTTGTCTATTGTCATCCGACAGGGCAGAAATTTAGACATCCTGGGAACGTATACAGGACCAGGATATCCTAGTATATAATGAGATATTCAAATTTTCATAAAATTGGAGATCCACAAAAAAAAGAGATTCAATTTTGTTTCAGATAATTTTCTTATAAACGACTTTAGAACTTCAGCTATGTTTGCTCTCTTGATTAATTTAAAAACTGTTTTAAATACCCTGCAGGGTAACTACCAAATCCTAGTTTTGAAATTTCCTGACTTTTCCGGAATTTTACTTGATCTGTTAGGATTGGATGAAAATTGCAGCTTTTACCTAAAACTGAAGCTAAAACACAAAAATCCGTATACGAAATTTGTCAAATAAACCATTTTTTCTGGCGGACGATTAGATTTCTTCTACAAAATTTGCCGCAATTACCAGTGGGTCTATTTTCATTGGCTTTACAAATTATTATACAGGTGAGGTGAATTATGAGCTTGACTACGTATTAGGAGAAATGTTATTTGATTCAAAAGAATGTTGTATGATTCAAGTCCTCAGGATATGATACAATGATATCCTATACCTATAGTATATCATTGTTAGTCCCAAAGAGGATATTCCCTAAACTCTAAACGGGATATACGAATATCTCGTCAATATCCCGCATCAGAATCAGAATCCCTGTTTGGAATTGAGAGAATATCCTACGTGGCGGAGATTAGGATATCCCTGTGATCTTTAGAATGTCCTACAGTATATTTTGGGGTATCCTACCATCTTCCCATGATATCCCTTTGATTTGAAGACAACATCTCGAGAACCATCGACGATTTTATGCAATCACTTGATACTTAGGTCCACAAATTTTGAAGAAGTAAGTAGAAACGAAATGCATCATATTATTGATTCAAAACAAATGTTCTATAGAGTTATTATTTCTTAATTTTCATTATGTGAGTTTTAAGTCACGTAATTAGTGACTTCTTCTATCAGATGAGTTATGTTATTATTGTAGCGTTTGTATCATATAAGGTCTGTACATTTTATTTTGGTTTCTTTTTTCATCAAAGTTTAAGTATCCAACGAATGTTTAATGGGATGAACAGCGTTGCATTCATTGCATTTATCTGGTCCATCATTCCACAGATTTTCAGTGATTTTTATGTTCATTGTAGTCGAGCAAATCGAGTTCAATTTTAACTGTTGAATTTGATAGAGTACATATTCAGAGTTTTCTAAGGCGTAAACTTTCTTGTTCTTGACTACATGGTCAAAATATTTCTTATTTTTAACAACTTAGATAGCATGCATAGAATCTAAAAAAAGACATCTGAAAGAAGCGTACTCTTCAAGAAGTTTTTATTTCTAGAGTACTACTATGACTGTATCTGGTCTTATTGATGTTCTAGATTCGTCTCTGTAGATATCTGCAGGATGAAATTGACAAGTTAATTATTTTCGCACTGTAAAAACAAAGTATTATTTCAGGGCTAGTTTCAAGTATTACAATAAGACTCAGAAAAAACAATCTCGAGTGGTACTAAAATGATACCACTGGTAGGAAACCAGATTCATTTGTTTTACATTGAAAATAACAGCATGAGGTTATTATATTCAGAAAAAGGACACGGAAAAAATGGTACTATACAAAAATAGATCTCTAGTTTTTACAGTGCGTAAATCTTCGAATGTTGAATATGGTTTTGTCTTTATGAAATTTCGGAAATCAGTTACAGTTTCAAGATCTAGTATCATTCATGTTAGTGTTTCTTGTGATCTTCTTTTCGCTAAAAATATAAGCTTCAAAATTTCTTAATCACCTGAGACAAACCATATATTGTATAAAAAGATTATTCCTTAGGAATTCCTTATGCATCTGTCTGATCCGTATGATCGAACATTCCAACCATTCAGTTGATTATATATCATTGCCCAGTATGGATCAAAATAATACTTCCAATAGCCAAAATGATAGTACCTTTAACATACAGTTTGAGTCTATAATTGATAATAGATGTCTAGAAGAATATTCAAAACATCCAGTTGATTACATACCATTTCAAAATATGGAACAAAACAATACTTAAGAAAAGCTAACATGGTACTATCTTTAACATATATGTTAAAAAAAAAGCTAACATAGTACTATCTTTAACATATATGTTAAAGATAGTACCATGTTAGCTTTTCTTAAGTATTGTTTTGTTCCATAATCTGAAATGGTATGTAATCAACTGGATGTTTTGAATACTATTCTTCTAGACATCATATCATCAATTATAGACTCAAACTGTATGTTGAATAGGTTCTATCATGACGGCTGTTGTATTATTTTGATCCACACTTTGCAATGATATATAATCAACTGGATGGTTGGAATGTTTGATCATACGGATCAGACAGATGCATAAGGAATTCCTAAGAATTAATCTTTTTATACAAAGAAATCAGATATCTCAAATGAGTCTATAGTACTAAACTTGATACTACAGAACAATACAGTAACATATCGATCAAAAAGCTCAGGATATATAGACTCATCAGCAATCTTTGATCACGATTGGCTTCTTTGAGGTACCTCTTGTTTTGTTCCATGCTGCGAAACTGTATATATAATCAAATGAATGTTTTGAATATTCTCCTAAACATCTATCATCAATTATAGATTTATACTTTGGGTTCTCAGGAGTCTTATCAGTTACTAGTCTTATGAATAGAATAAATCATACTGATCAGTCAGATGAATGAGGAATTCATAAAAGATAGTTTTTCTGTAAATAGAAACCAGATGTATTAATCAGCATAGTGCTAAGTTAGATACTACAGAACGATACAGTAGCATATGGATCAATTAGAGGATAATATATAGACTCATCAGAAATCTGTTGTCACTGTTTGCTTACTGTCTTAATTCTTTTGTTTTATACTGTGAAACGGTATATAATCAAATGGATGTTTTGAATACTGTTCTTAGCATCTATCGTCAATTATGGATTCAAACCGTATATGTTAAGGGTAGTGTGATCTTAGCTTCCTGTGAATATTGTTTTGGTTCATATGATGAATCGGTAAATACCAAACTGGATGTTTTTAATATTCTTCTAGATATCTATCATCAATTATGGATTCGGCCGTATGTCAAAGGTATCATGTTGGCTTCTTGCAAGTATTGTTTTGTTTCATACTGTGCTAGTATATAATCTATTGAATGTTTAAAATATTCCTCTAAACATTTATGAGTCTTATCAACAGAAGAAATCATACGGATCAGACAGATGAATAATTAATTCAAAAGTAACAATACTTTTTTACAAATAAATCAGATGTCTTAAATCAGTCTATAGTGCTAAACTGAATACTGCAGAACAATATATTAACATATCGATCAATAAGCTGATGATATATAGACTCATCAGAAATCTGTGATCTCTGACTCGACTAGACTGTGCACGGTATATCACAGACGCCACCGCATGGTGGATTAGCGTGGCTCTTGATAAGGATAATAATCTTTGGTGCCTGAAGGAGAGGAAGAGAAGCGTGCGGCCCTCCTAAATTGACGAGTTGCCGTTCATTCCTGCGCAGTGCTAGAGGTACGATGGTTGACTTGATGAAATCATGCCGCGAGAATTAAGCGGGTATATCCCGACAGTGTGCGTATAGGTTTATATGCGCCTGTGCACGTCTATAATACCACCTCACAATCAGTGCATCTGTGTAAGTTTGATGCACGTGCACATTTAGGAACACGTGTTGGCGAAAGCAGGAGACTCCAAGCTCGACGCCAATTGGCGGGAGCAAGACAACGGTAGGAGTTTGCTGCAGTGTATACACAGTTAATTAAGCTGGAGTACCGTCGAGGAGTAAAGTGATGGAGGTAGAGGAGGAGCAAAGGAGACACAGTCAGGGGATGAAACGAGGGGTGAAACAAGAGGGTAAAATATAAATGTGTTTTCCAATGAGAGCGACAGCGACGAGAGATTCTGTCCTGTGGGTTGCAAAGGTAATTTGCGCTCTAGATGTGCAGACTCAGTGGTTCTCAACATAAACAGGGTGGAGTCTGATATAATCAAGGAAGAAAAGATCCCATCAGCACTCTAACACTTCTTCTACTCAATTAGAAATTTATTTTCTCACTTCTTTTAAGATCGAAATGAAATCTACTTTCTTACGAACCATTTTATGGTTCACAATCAAAAGGCGAAAAAGCTCAGAATTGAAGATTATTTATTCTCCTTTTTTATACTATTGGGGACCAACATGTTTCGAAGCCGATTTAGACTTACTAATGAGGGATTATTTACAGGAAAACTACCGGTATGTACACTTCTTCCACCCCTCCCCTTCTTTCTCACGGATCATAATGCAAAGCTTAAATCCCCCAGGGGGTTGTCACTAATACGAACACCCCCCACCCCCTTTATGTCCAAATGTTTTCTTCGATTTTATTTGATGAGCGCCTAAAACAGGGTGATTTTCATGAAAATAGGGGAATGAGAGGGGAATAAATTGTTTAGAATAAAATTATGGTATATGAACCCTATTGAATTCAATATGGAACGCCTAAGATGCTAAGTGGAAATATATTGCATTTTCAAGAAAAAAGATTTATTTTCTACCCAAAGAGATGAATTTTAAACAAACAAAATTATTTTCGAACAAACATTTGCAACCAAATAGTGAAACTTTCAGGCAAAAGGGGCGAAATTTCAACAAAAAAGTTGAATTTTGAAACAAATGCTCGAATTTTCAAACAAGCAGTTAAATTTTCAACCACATGGTTGAATTTCGACATACGAAGATTATAAATGTTCAAGGAATTAGTTAAATTAACAAAGAATAATAATTATTAACCAAACAGTTGTATTTACAACCAAATTGTTGAATTTTCAACTTAAAAAGATTAATTTTTAACATAATGGTCGAATTTCTAAACCAAACATATTGAATTTCAACTAAAAACAGTTGTATTTTCATCAAAATTGTCAAGCCAGATGAAACAATTTTTTAGAAGTTAGTTGAATTTTTACACCCAAAGGACGAATTTTCGTTGAAAAAAGACAAATTTCGAACAAACCAGTTAAATTTTCAACAAAATAATTAATATTTTAACAACATACTTCAATTTATTGCACGATAATTAAATTATCAAAAAATGCTGAATTTTTAACTAAAAATATGAATCTTTACAGAAAAATTGAATTTTTAACAAAAACGTTCAAATTTGAACCAAGTAGTTAAATTTTCAATCACAGAGATTAATTTTCAACAAAAAATATGAAAATTGTTATTGCAACCAAAAAAATATGCTAATTTGAAATCGGAAGCCGTTGAATTTAACCAAAAAGATGAATTCTCAACAAAAAATGTAATAGTTGAAATTTCAACCAAAAAATATTTTTATTTTAAATAAAAACCGTTGAATTCACCAAAAAAGACGAATTTTCAACAAAAGAGTTTAATTTTCAATCGGGAAAGATTTTTGAAAGATAAAAGAAAAAAATTTTATCCAAATTGTTGAATTTTCATACCAAAAAGACGAATTCTCTAAAAAATAGTGTCTATCGAACAGATAGTTTTCAACCAAAAATGTCATTTTTAACGAATTAATTTAATTTTTTACGAAATTACTAAAATTTGGAAAAAAACATTTGAATTTTTTAAGCTAAATAGTTGAATTTTCAACTAAAAACGATCAATTTTCAGTCAAAAATGAGAAAGTTGATTGGCAATTAAAAAAAATTGTTTTTCAGCCACAAACAAAAAATCTTTAACAAAGTAGTTAAATTTTCAATCAAAGAGAAGGTTCTTCAACCAAAAGAATAATTTGTAAGAAAGTAGTTCCACTTTTAACCAAATAGTTGGATTCCGACCAAACAGTTAATTTTTAACCAAAAACTTTATTTGTAACGAAATAGTTAAAATTTCTACTGAAATAATTGAATTTTTAATAACGCTGTTTAATTATTAAGCTAAATAGTTGAATTCTAAACTAAAAACAATCAATTTCCAACCAAAAATGAAATTGTTAAATTTGCAGTTGAAAAAATTGTTCTCCAAATAGAAAAAATAAAACAATTTGCAAGGAAATAGTTAAAATTTGTACCATTGAAGACGAATTCATAACAAAATTCATTTTAAAGTAAATTCTTCTATTTTGTTATCTGGTAGTTTCGTGACATTAGCTTCAATATCGCTAATAATTTTAAGAAATTGAGTATACTTGTTTTTTCCAAAGTTGCTACAACCATCTTCCAACTTTAAAATAATAATTACTCTCTGTGGAATCTTCATATCAAAAATATTTAAAAACCAAGGGTACTTGTTTATTCAATATATCAATAATGTGTTTATTGTTAAATATTTACATTTAAAATGTGTATCTGTAGATGCCAATCTTTTACAACCAAACGTAAGATACATTTTCTAGATTTACTGGCAGTTTCATTCAAGTTTTCTTTGTTTATTTTGTTTCCGAAATCAAAACACACTTTGCTATTATTCTGAAAAACCTTTTTGAGAAAACCCCATTAAATTTGCACTCACTATCAAGCGTTATTTCTGTACCATAGCCAATCTCAGCTTCTAACATCCATTCCATTTTCTCAATTTCTATTAATTGTACTGATATCCATCAATCGAAAAAGAATTAACGATTGATAACAATAAAAAATAACAACCCTAATTTTTTCCAACAGCTGACGCAGTTACCCTCAAAATTATTATTTATTTTCGAGCAGATATTAATTTCATTCAGCACTCGATAAGCTTATTTGTTTGAATACTGTATACCGATAAAACAACAGGACTGTGGTTATGGACCAGCTAATGTACGGTTGCAATGAACAATAATGCTATTTCCTTCAAATATAGCAAATACGTTACTCATGCATGATGTGGGTTTCAATAATCCTTTGTACTTAATCATGGTTATCAATCCGCTGAACCTAATTAATCTCTGCCACGATTTATTTATTAATAATTGGGTGCACAATTCTATCAACTAAATCATATCTTCCATAGAAGAGCTGGGAATTTAATTGTATTCTGATCTCATTGTAACTTAACGTTTTGAAAAGAATGTACTAGCCTACATATACCTTCTCTATCCTATGGATATGCATAGTTTCTTTTTCTGAATCTTTATATTTAAAGTTAGTGGGAAAGCTTTTATTGTCCGATGGCATGGCAATATTTTTATCAAAGTTCTCTTTGCTTCTTTTGTTTTTAAAATCAAAGCATACTTGGTTAATAATCTCAAAAATCTTTTCAGGAAAAACCCAATGAAGTTTGAACTTCATCAAACATTCTTCCTGTATCATAAATAACATCAGCTTCTTCCCAATCAAATAAATTTCCTCAATATTTTTTACCGGCCATCTACAGAATAGATTCTAATTTTTTCACATATTCACCACAACACTAATTTTTTCCAACAGCTAACCCAATTACCCTCGAGAGTAAATTTTATTTTCGAACAGATATTAATTTCTCTATATTGTTACAACAAGACGACTGTGGTTGTAGACCAGCTAACGCTATTTCCTTCAAATATAGCAAATGCGTTATCCATGCATGATGTGGGTTTCAATAATCCATTGTACTTAATCATACTTATCAATCAGCTAAACCTAATAATCAATCTTCACCACAATTTATTTATTAACAATTGGGTGCACAATTCTATCAACTAAATCACATCTTCCATAGAAGATCTGGCAATTTAAATGTATTCTGATCTCATTGTTTTGAAAAGAATGTAACAGCCTACATATACCTTCTCTATCCTATGGATATGCATAGTTTCTTTTTCTGAATCTTTATCTTTAAAGTTAGTGGGAAAGCTTCGATTGTCTGATGGCATGGCAATATTTTTATCAAAGTTCTCTTTGCTTCTTTTGTTTTTGAAATTAAAGCATACTTTGCTAATAATCTCAAAAAGCTTTTCAGGAAAAACCCCATGAAGTTTGTACTTCATCAAACATTCTTCCTGTATCATAGTTAACATTAGCTTCTTACTAATCGAATACATTTCCTTAATATTTTTTATGGATTCTAATTTTTTTCATATATTCACCACAACACTAATTTTTTCCAACAGCTAACGCAATTACCCTCAAAATTAAAATTTATTTTCGAGCAGATATTAATTTCTCTATATTGTTAGAACAACACGACTGTGGTTGCAGACCAGCTAATTTACGTTCGCAATAAACAATAATGCTATTTCCTTCAAATATAGCAAATGCGTTACCCATGCATCATGTCGGTTTCAATACTCCTTTGTACTTAATCATGCTTATCAATCAACTGAACCTAATTAATCTCTACCACGATTTATTTATTAATAATTGAGTGCAGCATTCTATCAACTAAATCACATTGTCCACAGAAGAGCTCAAAATTTTATTGTATTCTGATATCATTGTAACTTAACGTTTTGTAAAGAATGTATAGTTTCTTTTTCTGAATCTTTATCTTTCAAATAAGTGGGTCGAATCATCTTCCCTTCTTGAACAATCTGAGAGCAGATCTTGTTCGGGTAATTTTTGGGAAAGCTTTTAAGGTCTGATGGCAAATCAGATGACAAGTTACGTTTAACTGGATTCTATTGGACGTTGATAGTATCGGAAACTCGAGGAGTTACGATTAGATATTTTATCTTATACTTACGTTAAGTGATTTTGGAAGTGGAGTTGAGACTCATAGCTTCTTTTCTGAATATTGAATATGTAAGTGTTTTCGGTTTTCTTTTCTGAAATTTGCAGAAGATTTGACTGGCAAATAAACTTATCTTAAACGGTAATGTAATACAAGAACCTGAATCCGCATTCCAAACTATTTTTTTTTTCTTTGTACAGGAAGAGAAATTGTTTACAATTATGTCTTTTGCATTACAATTGTTACTGTTTATCATGTTTTGCTGGATTCAACAGTAATGATGTTTTTGCTTTATTTCCTTTCAATGTTATCACCTTCTATTTTCTTCTATCCTTCAAAATTTTATTTTAAATTTTTACACTTCTGTCCCGCATACATTGTTATCAGAAACATTATTGTTTGAGATACTGCGTGATTACGATTTTTAGTGATTGTTTTCAGTTTCTTCTTTGCTATCCTTTTTTAAAGAACTGGGCATCAGCATAATTTTTTTCGTTTTAAGAACGAGGAAAGTATTATTGTTTTTTTAGGCTTATATATAAATATAAATTTCCAAAGCCTCTTGCGAATATTAAAAAAAAAAAGATTTTTGAAGATTTCAAATATGTCGAATGAGAATCTAGGATATTTTAGAGAAAGGTTTTTATTTTTCAGGATTTGACCAAATTTCAGCGAAAATTTGAGTTAATTTAACACATATTTAAGAATTTTAAAAATTTCGAAGAAATCTGAAAATATTTGCTAAATGTTCGGAAATGTTTTCAAGTTTAAAAATATTTGTCATCTCTCGACAACTTTTAAAATGACTAAACATCTCTTAAACTGACTCGAATTTTTTCTTAAATTTTAAAAAAAATTTTCAAAATATAAATAATCGCATCGAAATCTTCCAAATTATTAACAATCTTTTGAAATGCTTTGAAATCTTTTGAGATTTTCTTTAAAAATTAAATTTTCAAAAAAGAAATAATTTAAAATTTTCCTAAGAGTTTTAATAAAAAAAATGTATTCTCTTAAAAACTTTCAAAATTTTTTAAATGCTTTTACATTTTTTTCGACATTTTCAAGAATCCACATTCTGTTTTACACTTTTAAAATCATTTCAATTTTTCAATCTTTTTAAAACTTCTAAATATCTTTTGAACTGACACAAAATTTTCTAGTCTTGCAAAATTAAAAAATTTCTCTGAAATCTATATAATTATTATTATCTATTATCCATAATCTATAAAATTTATTTAAAATTTATATGGGAATCTTATGAGAAAACTTTTTTATTATCTTCAAATCTTGCAAAATCCTTAAAAAGATAAAATAATTTATTTCTATATCTTTAAAAATCTACATTCTGTTTTACATTTTCTGTTATGTTTTGAAATAAGATTATTCTTGGATCTTTTCAAAACATCTAAATGTCTTTTGAACAAATGTTCTAGTCTTCCAAAATAAAAAAATTTTCCATAAAATCTTCCAGATTCATTTTTTAACATGTTTGAAAACCTTTTGAAATGTTCTGAAATCTGTTTAAATTTTCTCTTATAATCAAGTTTTCAAATTGAAAGATCATTTAAAATTTATATAGAAGTCTTAAGAAAACTTCCTTATTATCTTCAAACCTTTCAAAATCCTTAAAAAGCTTCGAAATCTTATTTCCAAATCTTCAAGAATCTCGAATTTTTTCTAAAATTTTCTATTCTTTCAACATTGAAAAATTAGGCTCTGAAATCTTCCACATTTTTTTTCGAAATTTCAGAAAATTATTGGAAATGTTTTTAAATCTGTATAAATTCTCTTCAAAAAAATATATTTTTTTTTTAAATAAAAAATCATTTAAAATTTTCGCACTAATCTTGAGAAAATTTTGTTATTTTATTGAAAGCATTTAAAATTCTTCAAAAGCTTCTAAATTTTTTTAACTTTCTTGAACATTTTTTTTTAATAATTAAGTTTGTAGAATAAAAAATTACTCCCCAAATCCATTTGAAATCTGGCATGTTTTGCATTTTAAATTACAGACTCTCTCAGCGACGAAATATGTGGGGTTTTCCAGAAAATCTGTATTTTTTCTCAGATTTTTAAAAAGATAAAAAGAAGATTCTTCAAGAAATATTACCTTTTTTAATTTTTGCAACATTTAAAAAAAAAAATTGGTCATACTAGAAAGTCACCTTATCAGTTTTATGCGGGCTAAACCATTTTTGAGGCCGGGAGAATTTTTTTCTGAAAATTGAATTTTCAATATTTTCTCCTAAACGAAGCCAGATATTGCAAAAGAGAAAAAGATTGTTTGCGAAAAAAATTCCAAAATTTGATTTTAGGAAAAAAAAATGTTCTGTACAAAAAAATTGTTAAACCGAAATACTAAACCCACAGAATGTCTTTCCGATAAAAGGACAAATTTAGCAAAAAATGGAGAAAAAAATATATAAGTGTGGGTTTTTTGTGAAAATCGAATTTTTATATTTTCAAAGAAGCAGTCGCCATTTTTGTAATTAAATTTCTTTTTTTTTTTAATTTTCCATTGGACTTGGAAAGAAGACGGTAAAAACCAACAGAATCCGAAAAGAAATTTGGAAAATTTGAATTAGGTTGAAAACTGTGAGGGTTAAAAAAAATTGAGTAGACGTCAAAATTCAAATACTCCTAAATTTCTGGAATTTTTTTTTTCTGAAATCGAAAAAATATGTTTTACCTAATTACCACTAAAAACAACATATTCTATTATTAAGAAATTCTGCTACTTAAAGTGTAGCACCTGCTTCATTCAAAATTCTTGAAAAGCATCTATTTTTTTCTTAAATTTTGTATTACTATTCAAAATTTGTTAATTCGAAAAAATAGAAGTTTTTTTAAATTTTTGAAAGGTTTGTAAGAAAATTTTTTTTTCGAGATTTCTGCGAAAATTTTATTTTATTTCAAATTATTAATTTTAAGTTTCCATGATTTCAAAATATGTCCAAATATATCTGGAAAATTTTAAGAAAATTTTTCAGTTTTGCAAGATTAAAAAAAATTTAGTGCAAATTTAAATAATTTAAAATGGTATCTCGATCTTTTATGAGTTTCCAATTTTTTCGTAAGTAATATAAAACTTGAGAACATTTCCAAAAAATTTAAACAAAATGTAGATTTTTGAAGATGAGATTTGAAAAAAATGTTGAAGCTTTCAAGGATCTTGAAAGGGTCCAAAAGAATACAAAATTTTTTTTAAGATTCTTGAAAAAATTTCAAACGATTTTTTTATTTAAAAAAATGAATACAAGAATTAAAAATTTCTAATGTTTTTTTGTAATAGATTTAATTTTTATTTCGTGAAGTGCTATCAAAAATATTCATTTTTCAATAAATTTCATTTTGAAAATCCAACTCTTTCGTCAAAAATTCTTTAAGAACTGTGGTGTGAAGAAGTGACATTCAAATGGTATTTTGATTGAAGATTCATAATTTTAGTTAAATATTCAACTGTTTGTTGGAAAATAAACATTTTTTGAAAATTTATTTTTTTGGTTGAAATTTCTACTGTTTTATAGAAAATTCATCTTTTTGGCTTAAAAATTTAACAATTTGGTGAGAAATTCAATTTTTTTAGTTGAAAATTCGACTGTTTTGTGGAAAAGTCGTCTTTTAGGCTTGAAAAATCAACAAGTTAGTAGAAAATTATACTAGTTGGTACAAAATTCAAATGTTTTTGTAAAAAATTTGCTTTTCTAAATTGAAAATCATTGCTTATTTAACTATTTTTTTTATTATTTAACTATTTCATTTTTAGTCAAAAAAATATCTTTTTTAGTATAAAAATTCAACTATTTTATTGAAAATTCGTTTTTTTTTTTTGGTAGAAAATTAATCTTGTTTGAAAATTCGTCTTTTTCGGTCACAGTTTCTGGTTAAAAATGCAACTATTTGGTTAAAAATTAATCTGTTCAAGTTGGCAACGCAAATATTTTGCTAAAAATTTAGCTTTTTTGATTAAATCTTATTTTGTTTTATTTAAAATTTAATTTTGTTGTTGTTGAAATATCAACTTTTATATTTCTTATTAAAAATTCATCTTTTTAGGTTGAAAATTGAACAACTTTGTAGAAGTTTCCCTTTTTTCGGGTAACATTTTTGTTTTAAACTTAAAATTTAACTATTCCGCTGAAAATTAACTTTTTTATTGCCATTTCACATTTTCGGGTGGAAAATTCAACTTTTTTGTATAGAAAATTTTCGTCTTTTTGTCTTAGAAATTAAACAGTAAGGTAGAAAATTCAACCATTTTTTTAAAAATTGAACTGTTTTATAGAAGATTTTTTTTTTAGTTAAAATTGATTATTTTTGAGTGAAAATTGAAATCAATATTTAACCTAAAATGCATTTTTGGTTAAAAATTGATTTTTTTGTGTTTATAAATTCAAATATTTGTTTGAAAATGTATGCAGTTTGTTGAAAATTTGTCTTTTATGGTAGAAAAAATAATCATCTTGGTTGAAAATTCAACTTTTTAGTTAAAAAATAATCTAGTTTGTTGAAAATTTCTTTTTTGGGTTAAAACTAATTTCTTTAAATTTTGAATATTACTATTTGATTAAAAATGAACTTTTTTCTTGAAACTTCATATTTACAGGTTGAAAATTCAAATGTTTTGTTAAGAAAATTTGTTTTTTTGTCTTAAAAATTCATTAGTTTGGTAGAAAATAAAACTATTTTGTAGAATATTGTTTTTTTTATATTGAAAATTAATTTTTATGAATGAAAATTTAACTGTCTCATTTTTCATCAAAAATTGATCTTCTTAGTTTAAAAATTCAACTATTCGGTTAAAAATTTATGTAATTTGTGAAAAAAAAATTTTTTTAGTAGAAAATTCAATTCTTTGGTTATAAATGTATGTATTTTGTTAAAAATTCATCATTTTTGGTAAAAAAAATCATATTTTTGGTTAAAAATCATATTTTTGGTTAAAAATTCAATCATTTCTTTAAAAATTGATGCTTTTTGTTGAAAATGCGTCTTTTTCAGTAGAAAATCACTTCTTTTTTTTTAAATACAGCTGTTTGGATAAAAATTAATTTGTTTTGGTTGAGCGCTAAACTATATTGTTGAAAATTCGTTTTTTTTTT
>CAKNYM010042332.1:0-16876 GCA_932195095.1 Andricus curvator
CGCAAAATTTCGTACCCATAAAGTTCTGCCCCTTTAAATTGATCTTGTAATTAAAATAAGAAATTAATTATTAGAATCGAGATTAATATCTCATTATTATCCTTTCTAATTATAATGTCAAAATTTGCTTCTTTTATTTATTATTAACCAGCTGTTCTGTTTGAATCTTGAATCCTTATCAAATAGGAGTCAAATCTAAGAGCACGTGGTACCCGAGAGAATTTGCCTCGCCGCTACTCGCTCTCCCTTTCCTTCTCTTTAATAGTCTAATACTCTATCTGCATTCTATGCACTTGACTTTGAAGGGTCTACTTTCCCATTTTAAATGACCTACTCAATTTCTTTAAATTTGAAAGTCGTAAAATCTATTTTTTCTTAACAAATTTATGCACCCTCTCTTGTATGATTTCCTATTTTCTAAGTCTTATTTTAACTTAAAAGTTTTCTTTCTCTAATGTAAAATATAAACATTTTAAAATTATTCGTACAAAACAAAAATTTTAATACATTTCTTGTCAAATCATTTTATAATTGGATATAGATGATTAAATTTAAGATTTATATTTTATCTTTCAGCTTATAAGTTTTTCAAGCACCAAAATGCATATTTAAAAATCACTTTTAAGGCTAAAATAATTATAATTATAATAATAGTAATACAAAAATATAAAAATAGTTTTATTTTTTTTCTTGAACTTTACAAGATTTTCTCATTGAATTTTATAAATAAAATCTTTACCGTAATTGCATATTCTTACCTTAGGAACTTCAAAAATTAAAATTTCCTCAACAAATTTTTTGTTTTCAAAATTGTATAACCCCTTCTTTTTCTTAAAGTAATAGCGTTACTTATTCATTCATAATTAATTAATTTTTTTTGTTTATTGCTTTATTTCAAGCAAATTTTCTAATTCTTTTCACATCCTATCGTAACTTAAATAGAATAAATTAATATTATAGTTGATATTTCCCAAATTTTCTATTTTAAATTGAATATACCATCGTTTCCTTTTTTTTTTATTTTTCCAAAATTTTCTTCTTGTAAATCAGTAGATTCCAAATTCCCTTAATTCAGACCATTTATTTTAATTTTGGTCAAATGCATTTGTATGCTATTTCAATTTTAGGCTAATTTTAACATTGTATCGATTCATTCAGGTATTTTTCAAATAATTTTGAAATTATTTTGAAGTAAGATTTTCAAAAAATATATATATAGGCCCTTAATACTTATAGGAAAGGCTTCATTTTAATTTGTATAGGAAAGGCTTCATTCCTATATTATTATCCTTTCTCCCTTAAAATCTCTACTCCGGAGAGATAAATGATTTTCTTTACATTTTACAAACTTCCTTTTATGTGTATTTATTCACAACAATAGGGATTCTCATTTTTTCCTTTTAAGTATGTAAATTTTATATCTAAATTTCCGTTATTCAATAATTATTTATGTATATACTTAATATACTTTAACAACAATTTACTTTCTATCTTTTCATTATTATCGATATTTTTCAGGGGTCATATCGCAAGAACCCATGTTTTATGCGATTCATATGGACTATGGATGTGGTCCCATCTCCTTTAAGGATTTCGACATTATAGTCGCTTACTAATCGGGTAATTTTGTATGGACCTTCATAATGGTCACCTAACTTATCAATTCTCTTTTCCAATATTAAATAAACATACTGTCCTTCCTTAAAATTCATCTCATTGACCTTTCTATCATAATATTTTTTACATCTTCGTTTTGCAGCTTCAAGTCGAAAATGAACCATGGATTCTGTGGTAATCAACTTATTGAGGATATTGTCTACCAGTTGGATATAGGTAATGGGAATCTGTTCATCAGCAAATTCGGAAGGAAAAATTGCTTTTCGACCGAATACTACTTCATGGGGAGTTACGCCGGTGGACTCATGGACCGACGTGTTAAAGGAGAACATGGCATACGGCATCCACAAATCCCAGTCCGACTTCCCACAATAATGACGAAGGTATTCCACGAAAGTGTGGTGACTTCGTTCAAGAGCTCCTAGAGATTGTGGAAGGTAAGCAGAGGATTTATATTGAGTAATTTTAAAAAGTTCCGCAAAACCTGCCATAATATTACTCATAAATTGTGGTCCTTGGTCCGTCTGAATTGATTCAGGGCATCCGAATCGGCATATGAAATGCTCAGCAAAAGCAACTGCAATTGTGCTAGCATCTATATTTGCCAACGGAATAGCCCCTGAATATTTTGATAAACAGTCCTGCCAAGTTAACATATATTAATTTTTTGAATCTGACTTGGGTAGTGGACCAACCAAGTCCATTTGAAGTTTTTCAAAAACTCTGGAAGGTGTATCCGTAATACACATAGGCAATTTCGTTTTAACCCTAACTAACTTTTTCTTTTGGCAGGAATCGCAAGTTTTGACGTAATTTTGAACATCTTCTTTTAACCCTTTCTAATAAAACTTTTCTTTAACACGCTCATAAGTTTTTAACACTCCTTTATGACCACCTTTTACAGAATCGTGACTTTCTTTAAGAATTTGAGGCCTTTGATTTACGGGTGGGATTGTAACCTCCCCCATACAGATAGTAATTTGGAAATTTCCTGTACTGAAATAAGTTTTGAAAATTAATTCTATCACTTCCCATGACACTCTATCAAAACCATTTCCTTTACGTGAAACACTGAATGAGTTTATCTTTAATTCACTTGTCGCATCTTTTAGGGTTGAAACCGCGGATTCGATATTAGTTGTATACATTTTATCATCAAACTTATCTTCCATAAAAAGATTAAAAATTGCTTTATTTTTATGCCTTAAGGAAATTACCTGTCCGATTTCCACCTTTTCATTTTTCAAATTTTGCAATTTAATAATTGCATTATCCATCAAATCTCGACCTACAGGTGTGGTTAATATGTGATCACAAGATGTAAAATTTATTAAGTGATCTTCCCTCATCCATAATTTTTCTCTACTGATCTTAAATAAAGGGGTAAGCAAATTTCTACTACCCTGCGAGTTTTCACCTTGAATAGGTAATTCATTAACAATTTCGCTTTCATCATACTCATCCTCCTTTTCTATCACTTCGGGACTTCTAAAGATTTGATACTCGCCTCCCATAGAGTTTCTAATTTGCTCATCTAAATAATCATCTTCATTTTCATTTGAGACTACCTCTACCAATCCCTTTTTTAACCTGCGTGCGCACGCCTTATGGTCAAGCAGTCTCTCACTGCTACACAGCCTCTCACTGTTTGACCGCCTCTCACCATTTTTATGCAGTCTCTCACTGCCACACAGCCTCTCACTGTTTGACGGCCTCTCACCGTTTTTATGCAGTCTCTCACTGCCACACAGCCTCTCACTGTCAGACGGCCTCTCACCGTTCTCATGCTCAATGTCCACAGACAATCTCTCATTGTCTTGAACTGAGAACACAGCCGACAACCTTTTATTGTCCGCTTTATGGGATGTCACCGATAACCTCTCATCATCGTGACTTTGGTAGGCATTTTCCTCCTCATCACCCCCCTGGGCATTAGCCTGACTGACCCCCGGGGTCACAGACCGAATGACCACACCAATCTTGGTGTCAATCTCCATCCCCTCCGCACCTACTTTTGTGCGGGCACCAATCTTGGCGCATACTTCTTCCCTCTCGGAAGAATAAAAAAATAGTCTCTCTATTGGGTACTCGTGGTTCCAAATCTCTCTCTCTCTTTCTGCAGAATGAGTCACGGTGCGCTCCAGGACGTGCACTTCCCCAGCACACTGGTCCTCATCCTCAGAAATTTCAGAATCTATATCCATATTATTATCTTCAACGGAATCTACTACCGGATTTCTAGATAATGCGTCTGCATTTGAATTTACTCGCCCCGGTTTGTGCTGGACTTCAAATTCATATTCCCTTAATTTGACCTTCCATCTGGCTAACCTTGACCCTAAGGTTGGATCATTCAGCTGGTGTAACCATACCAGGGGACGATGATCTGTAACTAATATAAACTTTCGACCGTAAATATAAGGACGAAATTGAGTTACGGCAAATATAACTGCTAATAGTTCCTTTTCCGTAACATTATACTTAAATTGAGCACCCTGTAACGCACGTGAAGCGTATGCTATTGGTAAATCCTTTCCAATGGGACCCTGGCTCAACACAGCTCCCAACGCATATTCTGAAGCGTCTGTAGTTACTACAAAAGGTTTAGAAAAATCCGGATATTGCAATATTAGGTCTGAGCAGAGAATATTTTTTAGTTTCTCAAAGGCTTCTTGTACATCTGATGTCCATTCAAAAGCTACTCACTTTTTTAATAGATTATTGAGAGGCTTGGCTATAAGAGCAAATCCGGGTACAAATCGCCTATAATATCCTGCTAGTCCTAAGAATTGTTTGATATTTTTCCGACATTTTGGCTGAGGAAAGCATTTGACAGTTTCTAACTTTTTGGGGTCTGGTTTTAAACCATCCTGCGATATTATATGTCCCAAATAAACGATTTCTTTGCGAAAAAATTTACATTTTTCGGGCTACAAAACGAGGTTTGCGGTTTTTAAACGCCCCAATAGTTTTTCTAATTTTTCGTTATGTTCTTTTAAAGATTTCGCGTATATTACTATATCGTCCATATATACAAACAACTCAACACCTTGTAACCCTGAAAGTACCCTATCCATTAATCTTTGAAATGTCGCAGGTGCGTTTTTCATTCCAAATGGCATTCGATCAAATTCATAATGACCAAAAGGACTGGAGAAGCTCGTTTTATATCTATCCTTGGGTTCGACCTCTATCTGATGGAAGCCTTGTGCTAGGTCAAGTACCGTATAATATTTAGCACCTCCAAGCTGATCTAAAATGTCTATAATGTTGGAAAGGGGATAGGCATCCCCTATCGTTTTTTCGTTCAGGGCTCTATAGTCTATTACCATACGCCATCTTTTATTGCCTTGAGGGTCAGGTTTTTTAGGTACAACCCATACAGGGGAATTATAAGGAGAATCTGAGGGTGAGATTGATTTATTTTTAAGCAAATCTGCGGTTTCTTTAATGATAACTTCTTTATGAATGGGCGGATGCCTGTACCCCTTTTTATAGACAGGAATTTAATCGGTTACTGTAATTTTGTGTTTGATAACATTGGTGCATCCTAAATAATCCCCTTTTAAATGAAATTGCTTCGTATATTTTGATATAATGGAAACTAAGGTACCCCGTTCTTCTTTATTTAAATCGGTTAAATCTAGTGCGTCTATCAATCTGCCCAATCGATCCTCATCGTGGTTTGGAATATGTTTCATATTTTTAATAGAAGTTTCTGCCACAGTTTTTGGAAGTTCAAATTCTTCCAAAGTTACTGGAGGTAAAATGAGAAAAGTGTCCCTGGTAGTTGTATTTATACAAAATAAAGTAATTTTATCTTTTCTAACTTTAACTAAAACTTTACCCAAATATATTCCAGGTCCTAAATCTACGAGTGGCAAATATCCTTCTCCTATTTCCGGGTTTGTAACTGGTAAGGTGACAATTTGTTTAGTTCTAGCGTTTATTTGCAAATGTACATTTTTGAATTCAGGTGTGAATGGGAAAGTGCCTAATGGATGTGCAATTTGTTTGTCTTTCAGATGGATCGAGGATTCTTTAAGAAATGGCATTCTCACTATCCCATCGGCTGGGAGAGGTAATTCATCAGGAACCACCTGAAAGGAGCAAGGACTATTATTAATCTTTAGCAGAACCTCACCCAATGTAATTACGGACTTCCCCCCTATTCCACATAAAACGAATTTGGGTACTTGATTTATGAGTGTATTTAATTTCAATTTACCCTTATGGATTATGTTTAGCTCAGCTCCCGTATCTACCAAAAAGAGTCCTTTATTTCTAGTCATTTCATCAGCAAACAATTTGATTTGGGGGATTTTTCTTGCCGTTCTGGGTCCCAAGTAAATAGAATACGCCTACTGGGTGTAATTTCCGGTAAAAGTTCACTGTCACACCAATCCAGAGAACTTATTACTCGTTTAAAGAATTTCCTTTTTCTGCTCTATTATCTTGAACCCTTTTTGCGAGGATTTTACAATCATTAATGATATGATCATTGCCTTTACAATATTTGCAAAATTTCAAATTTTTATTTTTTTTCTATATTTTTAAAAATGCAATCCCTAGCGAAGTGTCCCGTTTGTTTACACTTGAAACATACTACTTCGGAGTTACCATTCGGACATTCTCGCGCAAAGTGCCCTGTTTTGAGACACTTATAACAAGTCTTAGGATTTGAGGGGTTAGGCTTTGCGCAACCCCAATCATGGTGACCCGGCTCACCGCATCGGCGACAGGTGACCACTGAAGGAGCTATTTGCTGAGCGCCTCCTCTCCTCCCCCGAGTGACAACTCCGCCCCTGCCCCGAGATCCTGAAGGGTTTGCAAAACCTCTTCCGAATCCTTGTCCTCTACCACTTCCAAGTGCATGTGCCCAAGCATTTCCTCCATAGGGCCTAAATCTATTTCCCTGATAACCCTTTCCTCTATAAAGTTCCGAATTTTCTGATTTATCGTTCTTATCGTTCTCACGTCCTTTAATCAATCCTTTAGCAAAGTTAACTTCCCATTCTGCTTTCCTAGCTGCCATAATGGCATCTTGAAGAGATCCAGGTCCTTCCATTCGTACCCTCAAAACTAGATTAGGTTTCAATCCCATTACAAAATTTTCACAGGCCGTGTCTCTTGCTGACCTAATCATCGAGTCAGCTTCGATTATTGAATATTTCTCTTCCACAAGTTCTATTATATTTTTTAAAATTTCGCTAACCCTGTCTCCGTATTCTTGGGCATTCTCATTATATTTTTGTGCCACAGTTGCTAGCATAGAATTCAGTTGGCTTAAATTTCGGTGTTCAGTAAAAATATTTTTTAAATGTTTCAATAAGGCTTCTAAGGTGTGAATTTCCCTGTCAAGTAGCGAATTATAGGGACTGCCAGAAATGCGCGATCTAACAATTAAAAATAAATGTTGTCGATCTTCGGCTGCTATTGAATTACGCGCGTATATGCAATCTCGCACAAAACGGCTAACAGGGATATTTTTCCCATCGAAATTCTTTGGTATGAATTCGAGTGCGGCTTTAAAAGGAATTGGGTTTAAAGGCTCTTGACTTGGCAAAGGAAAAAGTCCAGAGTCGTCAACCATAGCCCCAGCATGAACACTTCCCGTCGCTCCAGTTTCCAATGTATTCCTTCTTCTTCTTCTTTGTTTTTGGCCTTTTGATTCAATCAACAAGCCATGACGTAACCACAAAATTTTGATATTTTCTTAAAATCCAGTAGAAATCTTCCAGACCTTTTCAAATTTCCTCTTCCATCAAATTTGCCACAGTTGAATCACATCCATCACCGAATTCCTGAAGTAGACCAAAGGTAATCAGAAAATCACTCCTAGATATCAGATCAGACTGGCACGTTCCCACGAAGGCGACCACCTCACACCATACCAGACCCGCCATTAGGAGGGAAGGGAGGGGAGTCGCCCGCGCAGGAAGGCGGCAAAATTCAAACCACACACCCATTTAAGAACTATCCACTCAAATAAAAGATTAACACTCTAAGGTGCCAACAAAAACAAAAAGTATAAGGCTATTGAGCTTAAATTACCATGTTACCCCGCTGAAAGAACCGACCCAGCTCAATCACTGATTCCTCTGTGGGACTGAAAACAATGTCATTTATATCCACCAGGCCGGGAGGAAGCCCGGGACTAACACGTTCAAAAAATTCGTGCAGTGCCGGCCTTCCCCCCATCAAGATGGGGCACTGATTCAGAAGATGGGTAAGGTCCTTGAACTGTCCCCCACATTCACAATCAACCCGAAGGCTCCAGCCCATCCTTGCAAAATGATACCCTGTGCATATGTGTCCAGTCCTAAGTCTAGTGACCAAATTAGTAAATCGTCTGGGCAGATTGAGACCCCGAAACCAAGGCCTAGGCGTCTTAACATTAACCCGCAAGAAGTAGTCCCTTCTTGACCCGTCAGTACTGCCATAAGGCCAGCACAACGCCACCCAGAAGTCAAAATCCCTTTGACAGATATCCCGGAGATCCCGTACAGGGATTCCTTTTAATGCAGTAACTGGAAATCTAGAGGCCTGCTTGGCCACCCCATCAGCCACCTCATTGCCCCCAATCCCGCTGTGCGACGGTATCCAGCAGAATCTGATGGTAAAACCTTCCCTCTCAGCAGCTGCAACATCATTACCCACCACGCGTGCCAGAACAGGACCCGTGGATTCCGAGAATCTACACAACAAACGCTCCAGAGCCGAGCGCGAGTCCGTGAATATAGCCACGTTTCTCAAACCCGACTCTACCACGTGCTTGACTGCGTAGAAAAGAGCATACAATTCCGCTGAGAGAGCAGACATATGATCCCGCAGCCGAACTCCAAACCTGCGATCCCTAGAGGGGATATAGTATCCGCAACCCACAATCCCCCGGGACGGATCAACCGATCCATCAGTATAGATACATGTTGCCCCGGGGAACTGCCGGTCCACGAATTCATCAAAGAGCTGCCGCACAAACTCACAGTTCCTGAAAGCCTCACCAGACTCCAGATCGACGGAGATCTCCGCCAGCAAGTCGCTCCAAAGATCATCAAAATAACCCGGGCGTGAAGAGCATTCCATGGCCCCAGTGAATGCACACATGGCCTCAAATGATGATAGTAGGCCAAACTTGTCCGGGCTAACTCTGAAGGTCCTAGATCGAGCCTCCATGGCCAGATCCTCCAGCCTTGCTGCTAGAGGGCTGTTATTCCAACAAAAGTTACGGAGGATGAACCTGTTTGCCAATAAAGACCTACGGAATGACAGGGGAGTTACGGAAGCCTCAGAGAGGAGCACAGAGATGGGCGTTGAGCTCATGCACCCCAGGGCAACCCTGAGAGAAGCATGATGGACTGTATCAAGCATTTTCAGGGCCGTGGCGCTAGCTCTAAAAAATAGAGAAGCCCCCCATTCCAGGCATGCCCTAACTAGTCCCTTATGGACTGTGAGCAAAAGAGAAGGGGAGGCGCCCCAAGAGATTCTCGCAATAACCCGGAGGATATTGACTGCTCTTGAGGCTTTAGCTGCAACAGCCCTGATGTGGGAGATCCAGGTCATTCTTTTGTCTAGAATTATCCCCAAGTAATTGAGAGAGGACTGACATTGAATGACCGTTCCGGCTATCATGATGGAGATGTCATGGATCCCCTGCCTGCCTCTAGAGAAAAAGCAGAGCTGCGACTTCGGGATAGAGATGGAAAGACCCAAAGTCGCAAGCCAGGGAGTTAATCGCTCACATGCCAATCTTAATAGATCAGAAGCCTCCTGAATAGTGCCCCCGGTGACGTAAAGAAGCAGGTCGTCTGCGTACATGGCCACTCTCACTCCAGCCGGCAGGTGTTGTCCGAGCCTACGGAGAGCCAAGTTAAAAAGGAGTGGAGAGAGAACTCCCCCCTGGGGAACACCAACTCCGCAAGACCTTGAATTGCTCCCATCCGAGGAGAAGAAGAGATTCCGTCTGCTAATCAGGAAAGAAACAAGGTTAAGCAATCTTACCGGAACCGCCAAATCCCTCAATTCATCAATCAAAGGCCCCGGCAGGACAGCGTTGAAAGCCCCCCTCAAATCCAACGCTAGCGCTAGCGTGTTTTTACGTCTGCCGAAGCCCATCATAATATCCGAAGCCACCAAGGCCGCACAGTCCATAGAAGACCTGCCCCTTCTGAAACCAAACTGGAACTCAGGGACCCAGTCGTTGTGCTCAGCTAAGTATTCCAGTCTCCTCTGAATTAGTCTCTCAAACAACTTGCAGAAAGTTGAAGTGAGAGAGATTGGCCGGAAGCTCTTCCCACCCGGTTTAGGTATAAAATGAACACGAGTGTCTCTCCAAGCTTCCGGAAAAGAAGAAACATGGAACATTGCGTTAAATAAGCCATGCAAAAAACTCAGCAACGGGTCCGAGAAGCCCCTAATAATCTCATAAGACAGGCCGTCCATGCCAGGGGCAGACTTGGCCTTGCAATGAGATAACGCCACCCGAAACTCTTCCCAAGAAAAAGGCTGATTCATTGGGTCCAGCTCATCGGGATCAGGAAAAGGGTCTCTTGTCTGCGGAGGAATGTCTGGGCGAATCAGTTCCTCCTGGAGGCCCCTGATGACGGGCGAGTCCGGATCTGTGACCACACCAGTGTGAGGTTCACCGGCCCTAGAAGCTAATGCTTTAACCGTCCGCCAAATCCTCGACAAACCAGTCGCCGGATCCAAGGATTCGCAAAATGTTCGAAAGGATTGGTGCTTTATTCCCCTCAACTGAGCCCTTACCTCGCTGTCCACCCTCCTATAGGCATCCAATTCCTCATCAGACTGGTTAGATAAGAATCTCTTTCTTGCCAGTCTCCTTCTAGACTGGATCGCCTCGCATTCCGCATTCCACCAGAGCGGCTGTCTAGCCCTCACCCCACCCAGGGAGTCTGCTCTATAGGCACCACTCTCCTCTAGGGAGTCAAAAACCTCCTTTATGAATTTATCATAAATGTTTGCAGGTATGGCACCCCCTGCCAGTTCTAAACTGAAGGCCGGGATTAGACTCTCCATTTTCCCGTTGAACAGGGCCCAGTCCAACGATTTAATGTTAAATCTGTTGGAAGAGGAGCGGCAGAGAGATGGGGAGGCATCCAACCTTCCAAAGACCGGCAAATGATCCGAGTGGTAACTGTTGTCTCCAACCCTGACCGTGGAGATCGATGCCAGAGCCGCTGTGGAGAAGACAAGATCGAGATTGTTGGCCATCCGACCCGGAGCCGCTATGAAAGTGGGCGTTGAGTCGTTGAGAGGAATCAGGCCACTGTCAAACACCGCAGGACACAGCTGATTGCCCAGAAAGTTCGAGTTGGGGGAGCCCCACATAGGGGAGTGGGCGTTAAAATCCCCACACATTACCAGAGAGCCCCGATTTGACACGAGGTCGATAAGGCTCTGCCAGGAATCCTGTGTGATTCTCGCATCCGGAGAAACATAAATAGAGAGGAAGACCACCCTGCCAAGCGACGTGTTAATGGTTATACCAGCAGCCTCCATGTCTCCCATCCAAGGGCCTGTCAGGTCAATACTGTCAACACAGTAAACGTCCTTAATCAATATCAGCGATCCTCCACCCCTACCGAAAACTCTGTCGCATCTATGGGTAATGTAACCCCTGATTTCAAAGGTCTGATCACGAGTCAGCCATGATTCAGATATACAGAGTACGTCGAGGTCGTTCTGAAATAACAACGACTCGACTTCCTCCCTCTTGCCCACAACACTATGAGCGTTCCAGTTAGCAAACTTGATAAGTTTGCGCTTATCCTCCATATCAACCCAAACAAATAGCCGCCGAATACAATCCCAAACTAGAAACTTATTGTTTAAGAGCAGGGCAGGACCTGATCAGTAATCAGTAATCTATTCGCAAAGGGGCGGGAAGCCCAGGATAACATTAACTTATACTTAATCTAACCTGGTCTGTAAGGAACCAACCTTAAATCTAGAGAGAAGAACTAAGAATGATAAGTGTAATACACCCGGTAGATCCAATGTAATATTTAGCCATTAAATAGAGATTAATTCAAATCATGTACGAAATAGAATAAATAACAAAAAGAATACCTTACTAAATATTATTTCTATTATAATGGATCCCGCTGAACTGTCGTTCAAAATCAGAAATTTAGCTATACTAAGCTCTACAGAGCGATCCAAATTTCAAATCCAATTCCAAATCAATTCATAAGTCTAAGTAGTTAAGAAATGTAATCTTCCAAGTGAAGGATGCTTATATCCGAAGAATTCTAAATTCCACCTCTTTAGTTTAAGATGGACAATTTAGTTATATGAAAAATTTACTTAATTTGGTTTAAAATCTGGAATGATAAATAACAGATAACACAGATAGCAATGAGAAGCAATGAGAAATAACAAATCATATATCAAAAACTCAACAATTTCAAGTAAATTTTCTGTAGCTTTTTGCTGATATTCGAAGGTTTAAATAGTATATACAACTTTAAACAATAAATTTTGGATTAAATAGTAAACGGGTAAGTTAAAATTATTAGAGATTTAAAACATTTCCAAACCCATTTGAAACCTGTAAAGCTTCAAGCCTTTACGACGCAGTAAAGAATATAAGGACAGCAAACACGATCCATAAGCTTTGTGAACATATGAACAGTTTTAAACGAGAAAAAAGTTTAAATCAAGGCTTAAAGATTCCCGAATAATTTAGAACGGGAAAGGATTGCAAAACATTTAAGGCCCAAAATAGGTTTTAAGGATGACGAACAAAGTTTGCGAGATTTTTAAACATTTGAAAATTTTTGACGAATAATTGATCTGAAAATTCAAATGTTGCAGTTCCGTCCGTTCCATCCAACCCAAATTTAATAGTTCAATGAAACTATTGAAACTCGATGCAAAATAACAATTGGACGATTAACAGATTGGAAAATGTAAAGGTTTTTATGAGTATTCAGAGGTTTTGAGGAAGTGAAGAAATCCCCTCACCTTTCCTGTAAAATTAGAGTATATTAAATTTTAGGAACTGGCTTTAAGAGAATATTTAAAAGATAGAAAAAATAAGATTAAAAAAGCGAAATTTTAAGGTAATAATAGCAATTAAGCACTCATTCATTTGGAAAATACTCGATGAAGTTAAAATTATTTTGAAGTTTTGAAGGGATTCCATATGATTTGAAACTTGGAGGGATTTCCAAACGTTTAAGGCTCCCATTGGTGCTGTAAAACTAAAACTAGACTAACAACGAGAAACAACGATAAGAATATTGATTAAATAACGAGTAAGAGCCTTAAAATAGCGGAGAAAAAGAATCCTTAAGTAGAAAAGGCTATGCCTTATAACTAATAGATAATAAATTAGAACAACAAACATGCAAACAAAGATAGCTATATAACAAAAAGTAAACAGACTAATTAGCTCCTAAGTGCGTTCAACTGAACTGAGAATGGGCCGTTAAGAAGGCGAGCTCTTTCGGTTTAATCCTGCACGTACCGATTGTGCAACCGAGTCGGGCAAAACATTCTGGATTGTAGGATCGGTAGTACTCCTCAAGTCTAAAAGAGAGGAAGCTGCTTCCCTGAGCTCCTCTTCCATGACTCCCAAATGATCCATGGGAGAGTGAGGAGTGGGAACAGTGGGGGAAGCAGGTGGACCAGATAAACGTCGATTAGAGGTCTGACTAAGAGGGCGCTCCGAAGAGCCTCGACCACCAGGGTGAAAGCAACCCATTTCATTAAGGGCTGCTACGGCCTCCACAAAACCACAGTCGTTCCAAAAGCGAAACTTCATAACCTCAAATTCATACAGGTAGATTCCGCAGATCCGAGAAGAGGACATGTGACCACCCCCACAGTTAGCACAGCGTGCAGGAGTAAGCTTGTTAGGGCATTCCTCCGTCCGATGGAACTCCGCACAAAACTCGCACGTCGGCCTAGAGGCCCGGCACTGGTCGGAGCCGTGACGATACCGTTGGCAGGTAAAACATCTCTTGGGGGGAGGAATTACAGGGGTTACATTATAACCAAAGCTGGAAAGATAGATGACACGTGGGACCCTGGAACAAGCAAATAAAAATTCAACTCTTTCGTCCCAAGTGCCGTCCGTCTTGGTTCTGCGTCTAATAGACAGGATAGTCCCCCTGACTTCCTCCGTGGTCCTATTGAGAATATCAACAGCGGAATACTTTAACGGAATACCGTTAACAAACGCCTTCTTGTAAATGAGGGATGGGGGAATGGAAACCAAGTAGCCTTGGGCCTTAAGGTCCTCGGAGACGACCAAGGTGTTGGCGTCCTCCCTGTTCTCGCAAAAAATCTTAACACGATTTTGCCCGTTTCTATGAATCTGTCTCGGACCAGAAATAATATTCCTAACTCTGTCAGCAAGAGCCAGGGGATCATATTTGCCGACGTTTCTGCCACGCGACTCGCATTGAAGGAAAACTAAGAAGGGGGGGGATGGCATTTTCCGGATAAAGAGGAACCGGAGATTCTGGGTTGGACCATCTGAAATGATCCTCAGAGTAGGAGGGGGAATTATCTTCGTCGACCCGAATCTCTTCCCTGATAACTGTCGAATGGAAAAGATTAGCCCTCTCTGAACCCGCGACCCCCAGGGAGTGAGCAGATGTGTTGGGATTGCTGATCGCATCCAGAGCTTCTTTCCCGGAAGCCTCGGTAAGATCCAGGCGACTTTCCTTCTGAGAGGCCGCCTGCAGAGGGGAGGTTCCGGGCCTCTTGAAGGAACCGGACCGAGAGGAAGATATACGGTGATTCACCTGACTCACACTCTCCGATGAGGGAATCACGCCTTCCCAGGACGCTCCGCGGGAGGTAACAGGTCCACCTCTTCTAAACCCCCGAAGTGGGGATGCCGCGCCCAGAAAATTTGGCTTTCCACCTGACCCAGACGGATTCATCTTACCGGATGGCGGGAACCTGAAAAAGGAGCTCAATGAGATTGGGTAACAGATATAGAATTAATGTCTATCCCGCCCCTAAAATTAAATTACAAACTAATTTTCGGATAGACCTTAACCATCCTCTTCAAACAGTGATTAACGAAAGAAACAAATAGGATAAGCTTGTAATATCCAAACCAAAGAGAGAGGAAAAAAAAACCAGCTCGTCAAACCACTCCAAAATGAGTGAGAGAGATAGGGGCAACAATCGTATATGACTAAAAAACTATTTATTAGAAGGCAATGAAGCGGAGAAAAATAAAAAGCTGTGACCAAAAAGCGATAAACCAAGAAGATTAAAATCTACAAAGCAGTCAAATAAATGTGCAGAATTAAATCAGCACCTTCCATGCACGAAGCAAAAATAATAATAAAGTAATTACCCGGATAGGAAGGAGAAAGCGGGATAGATAAGCATGAGGAGACAGGAAGCGGTTGATTGCAGAGATATTTGGGTGTTATTTGTTTTGCCAACCTCTAAGAGCACTAGGTTGGCTACTGTTGTGTTTGTATATATGCCCTTGAAGAGGACAGTTAGCGAGCATTGCCTCAAATTTCAAAATGTAACCGTTGTTCTCCTCACGCTTCCAGCTGATGAAAAGGGTTAAGCAGCAAAAAAAAATGCAACCCACAGGCAACTCGGTGTAATATAAAAGATGTTACCTCGAATAACGTAGATGTTCGAAGAATCAAAAAGGAGATATTATCAAAGACCAAAATCTGATCATATTTCCATGATTGAGCAATTCCTTGTATATCCAATTCAGGTCCTTTTTCACAAAATAAACCGCGTGAGTATTAATCACGCTTCACTATTTCAATACACATAGCACCACTAAGTAACCACTAAACAACCGTTCGAGTCCAAAGCTAGGGACCGAATCCCAATGTATTCCGGTTAACTACCAAAGGACTACCTGTCACTTGCGCAGTTAAATTAGAGTGGGTTGGGGTATTAAAATCGGAATTCAAATTCCTTACCACTCTCGGATTTAGCGTGGACTGTATTTGGTGCTGAGGGTCCGTTATAACTGAGTTGTTAATAATATTATAATCCGATGGAGTTGGTTCTCTAGTATTAATTTCGGGGTTATTAAAAGTAGAGGTGGATGGTGCATTTACCCCATTTAATATTCCCTCAGCCCCGGTACCTATGATGGAGTTATTACCATCATTGCTAACCTCCACTGTTCTATCAAGGGTATTATTTTCTTCGGCCATCTTAAATAATTTTCACACTTTGTTTAAATCTAATTCTTACTCAACCACACTATGCAAATAAAATGACTTAAATGAGAGAGACTGGCAAGAGAATAATTTCAAATTTTATTTCAGCGAACTGACTCACCCTTTTGAAGTTCTAGAGGATTGGCTAGCTAAATAAAATTTATTTCAGCACTATATAATTTTGAAATTTTGTATCACTTATACACACACATACACATTCACTAATTTTATAAATCAATTAAAATTGTTTCACAAGCTAGCCTCTTCAGTTCTCTGCTAATCCAAATATATTTTCTGGTCAATCCTTAGTCCTTCTTCTTATTCAGCCTGCGGTGATTGTGAGGTAATGTCTCGTGGTCTCTGCAACCACCGTCTGCGAGTCCTTGGTAATTATTGGTACCACTAGCCTCTCGGTTTAAAAACCACTTCAAAAACCGTGGAAGAGGTACTCGCGGCTATTGCTCATCACATCTATCCTTTTATCTTCCCTCGATCCGCACCTTATAATTCTTCTTTTCGGGCTAGGTCCGATTTCCACCCGAAATCCTTCGCTGATCCCTATAATCCCAATTCGTCTTCTTCTTTCGGGCTACGTCCGATTTCCACCCGAAATCCCTCGACGTCCTGAATCCCGTTATATTTCAAATATTTTAACTTAATTCCAAGGCAAAATATATATATATATATATATATATATATATATATTGTATTATAAAATGTTTTTGAGCAAAAATTGTTCCTTTTATTTAAAATAATGTTTTAAACCCAAATAAAGTTCATGGTTAAAATGAAACAATTTTTTTTAAATATTTTATTTTACCATCCAATATTATAAACAATTGTTTTATTTATTTTTATTCAAGCACTTGCACTTAATAGGGCCCTTGGAATTTTTCTCTCGCCTTATTATTTTCAGTCACTGTCACTCTTGCTTCGCGTTTAGTTTCTTTCACAAGTTTTTACCACTATCAACAAAAAATTTTTTTTCACTTTTCACTTTAATCACTGTGTCTCCTTTTTTTTGTTATTTTAAAATTGGGATTCCACCGCGACGTATTTGTGGAATCCCA
>CAKNYM010042333.1:0-27493 GCA_932195095.1 Andricus curvator
CCTGAATCCATTTTCTACGATTTACACTCGATTTCCAGGGCCCTTAACAGTCTTCCACCAACACTGGGAAGTGACACCACCCACGGTCCGACGCCTGAGGGACGGATCAAGGACGCCGGACGCTGATACCATTCCATTCGGCCCATAATCGATCTCTGGTAGTCACCTTTGATCCTGGGTGCGTCCTCAGTGACCCCAACTTTGGCATGTAGCGGTACTGCTCTTGCGCTAGCTATGCATAGGAGGAACACGACGCGAATTATTGTTGCCATGGTAACGGGTTGTCGGGTCGTGTTCCTCTTACATGTTCTAGCGCAAGCGCAGCACGTCTACATGCCAAAGTTGGGGTCACTGTGCGTCCTGCTATTCTATCTAGCGGAGCCCATTCCAGACGATCACAATTAAGCCACCCAGAAGGCTGTCATGGACAGTATCTTCGAAAGGAAGATAAGGCTGCAATGGGATCAATACCGATTCATGGTCTAGTGACTAGCTTGCGGAACAAAGATAGGAGCGACGGAAGGGGTCTGTCCGAACCGAGCCTTCTACGGACTGGGATTCACGTGGTCGGCAATCCCTTGAATGTATCGACCGAACATGAAGCCCGCGAGCAGGCCTATGTGTGACCTAGAGGAGTAGAGAGCTTTTATGAGTGGCTATATCTAACGGACGTTCCTCACTTCGTCAAGCAGCGAACGCCGTGAGCAGCCGAGGAGTATGCAGGAGCTAGACGATTTCCTGGTCGGTAAAGAAAAGAATGGAAGAGGGACACAATGAGAAGAAGCGAACATTTCCATTGAAAAGGGGAAAGTATCAATTTTCAAATAATATTTACATATAAAGTTTTGACTATAGCAATCAAATCGATGTGAAAATGGTAAATTTGATGAAAAGTACCTTTTTTAGCCTTCTAAATATTTATGTAAAAGCTAAACAAGGCCTTCACTAAAATTATTTCTATGACATTTTCATTGAGTATACTATATCTTCTAACTTTATAAAAAAGCAAGAACACTGTACTTGAAAATGAGAAAGTTAAAGTTTGTTAAGTTTAATGTAATTTAGTGAATTTAGAGACAACTTTGAAGATGGTATTATTTTTTTAGTTTCTGACATACGTGTATAATACATATTTAACCTAAAGATACCCTCTGAAAAGAATTAATTCAGATATCAAACTTTTATTCGGGTATGAATTACCTTTTTTATGCAGGTTTGAAAATAAAAGTAGAATTGACGATAAAATCAAATTTAAAAAAATTGCATGTAAAGTTCTGATTCGATAAATCTAACACTTCATTTCAGGTGTTTTTGGGCACCCACTATTATGGAAAAAAAATCACCAGTAAAATCGCTGACATGGTGGCGCAGAATTTTGGCTACAATTAAAAAAATCTTTGAAACGACCCATTTTATAATCATGCTAAAAGACGGGCGAGAATAAACATGGAAAGAGGCTCGGATACCACATTGACCCCCGAAGAAATCGACAAAATTCCAGTAGGTGCCTACCTCGTCCGTCAATGAGCCACCGAGTCTTTTTCAAAATAGAAGAAAATTTGAGCGCCTCCGGAGGTCACATTCCATTATGCGGTTCGCGCTTGGATACGTATTCCTAGGATTTAGATTTTTTGCGATTGTTTTGTTAATCTTATGCACAGTTGAATATTTCGTATAATTTTGATCAGTTTTTTAAAGTCTTAAATGGGCCGATGAAATAGACGTTATATATGTTGTCCGTGTAAAGATCGGATTTCTCTAGACCATAAAATATATAATAAAGCAATTACTATTGGTAATTAGCAGTTTTAACTAAATATTATCATCAAGATTCACAATTTTTAACAAGCTTAGTTTAATTTATCGTTTCATAGCAGGAATGGATACAGTTTACGTTGTTCGGTTTTGCTAGCATTTTTTACTGAAATTGGACATTTTTAAACTAAAGTAGTTACATTTGAAATGTTGATATATTTTTACCAATTTTAGGAACCGTTAAGCTTTTACACAAAAAAAAATGGCATTTTAAAACAAAAATCATTCTATTTCGAAGAAGATTTAGAATTCTGAACAACTCTCAAAAGATATTTGTATAATATGCCGACCCGTAGAGGGAAAAATTGGGCCCGGGGGTGTGAATGACGGGCCCCTATATGCAATTTTGAAAATTTAGCATTCAGGCTGATGCAGGATACTTTTCTACTTCCATAGTATTTTGTGTTGTTGAAATAATCACAATCGCAATCAATATAATCAATAAATAATTTTTTGTTTAAATAAATTTCCAACAGTTCCGGAAAATCCGGGCCCCATCGAAAACTCTGGGCCCGGGGAGAATCTCCCCGTATCCCCCCCCCCCCCTTCTCGTCTCACACGCGTCGTAAAATCGAAGGTATATAAAAGCCCAAAACTCGAAGATACTTAAAATGAGAAAGAAAAAATCTCAAAATGATTGATTTCGCTTATATTCTAAAACGGCGTTTCCCAACTCCTTCCAGGACCGACTGGGAAACTGAATAAACTCTTATCCAACATAAAATCCTAACTAAGTTAAAGAGTTTATTTTTACTGATATATACGAAAGAGACAAAGTTCAAAATTTAAACAGCGAAATACCAAACACAGAAAAACAAGAATATTATAACCAATACTGACTTCCGGTTCCCGCTCAACGTTAGCAGAGTGGAGAACAGTGGGCTAAAGTGAAAAAGTTCGTGTTAAAATCGTAGAACTTTTGACAGGGATGACCTAGAGGGATGGATTTTTTTGAGATTCACAGATGAATAACTACAGAATAGCGGAAAAATACGGAGAAGCTGAAAATACATTTTTTTTACCTGTACAAAGGGTCAAAAATAGCGACTAAATCAAATTTCTAAAAGTAAAACAATAAAAACATGGTTCCCTTATGCAAAAGCAAAGCACGAGAAGTTCAAACTCATAATTTCAAAATAACACGAGTAAACACCGTGAATTATAAAGTTACCCACATCAAATGTACACTCAAGAGACCGACAAATCATGAGTTCCCCATGGAGAGACGAAAGACAAATAGTAATCACGCGACATTTGATTGCACTTAACATAAATTTTAGCCTTCTTACCTTTTACAAAACGACGAACCAACCACGCTTCTACAGAGTTCTCCAACATTAAATTTACAGGGCAGTGCAACGGGCAAAACCGTAAAAAAATGAGAATCCTCGCAGCTACGGCAGGTAGGAGTCGAGATCTGAAGGTGCTCGCACAAGAAAATCCGTTGCAGTGTGCTGGAGACGTCTCACGGACGTGCCGTCCTTGCACGAACACATAACGCCAACCAATCGCGTGCAACCTGCCGTGCTGCTACTGTCCGTGGCAGCACTTACTCAAGTGCGTTGCGAACTAGTGTAAGTAGCGATGTACTTTTGTGCGTCACCGCTCGGACCGCAGCAGCACGACAGGGTGCACGCGATTGGTTGGCGTTATGAGTTCGTGCGCGGACGCCACGGCCGTGAGACGTCTCCAGCGCACTGCAACGGATTTTCTTGTGCGAACACCTTGACCAAGAATGTCAGTCGCATCTACTGCGCAACGCAACCTGCACCGCTTCGCCCCTTTAGAGAGTTTTACCCTCAAAATAAGCGCGCTCCCTCCTATGGAGCTTGAACTTCGACCGCGCTTCTCTGCGTCCGTCGGCTGCTGAAGGATGTTGAGAGCGCTGACCAACGGACTGCGCTGCTGCCGTTATGTTGTGGATTAGTAGTCGCGGGAGTTTTGAAGGTGGGACTCGCATCCGCACTTCACCCACGTTGAACAATAAGTATTGTGCCCACGACCCACCAACAGGTCGATACAGACAGTCCGTCCACTGACGTACTTCCGACGAGTAATTCTGGACTTCTAGATGTGTGTCCCCTCCTCTGCTCCGTTACCTCCATCAGCGTAGCTCGTCAATTTGTCATATATAAAAAAAAGGAAATATACCAAACAAATAAATAAATGATACGTAACGCATTGCCGTACCAACAGAATTTGATCTGTTCGCTCAAAAATAAATAATATTAATTCAATGAACCGAAGTTAACCATTAAGCCAGAAAGATGGTATATATATATATATATATAAAGACAATGAAACTGATGTCTAAGCCTATAAACCCCCTGTCAGACCACGCACCTTCCGACGGGCCTTCGCGAGAAAAAGGTGAGTTGCTTACCTTTGGGAAAGTAGCATTTAAAACACATGTTATTTGCAGTAGTAAAACTGCAAGATGACAATTCTCAAAATGAGACTGCGAGACTTATTTTTGTTATAACTTGAAACTACACCGATTTTGGCGTAGTTTTGAAAACCGGCTTTTTCTGTACATTAAATACCAACTCAAAAAAATGTAATCCTCTTTTTCTTGTTGCAGAGTTAAAGTCACCTTTCAAAATAGCTAACAACTGCTTCGTCAAATTCTATTTTATTTCCTCAACATCTTGAAATTGTTTTTTTAGAGGATGCTTCAATTTGGGAAATAGACAGAAATTACAGGTAGCCAGATCAAGATTGTATGGGAGCTGCCGAAGTTGTGTAAGGCTGTGATTGACCATAAATTTCTGAATGGGCTGTGATGAATGAGTGCATTGTCGTGGTGAAAACCCCAGTCGCCACTTTGCCACAAATTTTGTTCAAAATTTCCGAAACAATAGTTTTTGGAATCCTAAGGTGTGCCTGATAATTACAATAGCACCGATAGGTACATAGTTAGAGTATCCCAGGGAACCAAGTCCAAAAAGGTGCCTTTTCACCACAATATTTTAGAATGAAAACGAGGTATGCGATGATGTAGCTTTGATCTCTGGGATGAAGGCTTGTATGTTTGCAGGCAAGAATATGTACACCACGCGAATTGCGAAATGTTCAAAGTTGGCGAAATCATGTTTTTTGGAGGTTGCGATCAAGGTATTAATTTGCGAGATAAAAAAGTTACATTATAAATTGAATGTGTTAAAAAGATCTATAATTTGGTAGATCGGACGTTGAGATTGTTTAATTTGTTCCCTCACAAAGTAATAAAAACCGGAAAAAATGGCCGTTTTACAATATCAAGTTATTTTTGCAAAAAGAGTATGCTCATCTATTAAAGTTTCTGAAAATGTGTATTTTGTTAAGCTCGAAAATAATAAAGTTTTGGAAAAAAGCTATTTTTTATTTATAAATGTACTGTTGTTTCGGTGGGGTTAATTTTTTTTTAGGTGGTCGCAAAGCCGTAAAAGTGGACAACTTTTAATCGCAAAGTGTTACAATGTACGCTTAGCCGCTAATTGATTTTTAAAAATTGAGTACGTTGAAGAGGCCGCAAAATAATAATACGTTTTTGTCTGGTAAACAAATAGAATAACTTTTGTAATTTTGATCTTAAACAATCGGGGTTACAGTCAATCGAAACTTACAGTTTTTATATCATTTTGAAATGAAAATATTTTCCTTACGTTAATTGGGAGGGGTAGTTAATTTTTTCTTCACAACAATTATTGCAGTTGTAATTTTCAAGATACACAGCTAAAGTTGGTAAATAGTGTGAATGGATACTTATACTAATTGTAGTGAAATTGTCAAAGAAATCAGTCGCAGAAATACTGTTTTCCCAACGCCGTGGACAAAATGCGATTTTACCCACTTCTCAATATGTCAAAACTCGCTCTTCTCCACGTTGTTGGGAAAAAATCTCAGTCCTCAGCTGGCACATCGAAAAACTCGCCTTCGGCTCGCGTTGCAAACTTCACATTCAATAAAAAAGCTCCTTCTGCACTCGTTGCGAAATATACTATTAGAATAGCGGTTTATTCACGACCAAGATCGGTCGCTGTATATGATGGCGGAGTGGGGAATGCTGCTTTCGCCTGGAAGACGCTGGCGCTGAAGTTGAGTTCGCGCTTTCAAACTGTAACAATTGGAAAAATCTATAAAAGAATGGCCACATCGGGATGTTTTTAAAAAAAAAAATTTAATTTTGTTATTTTGAAGTTTATTCATTAATGTTAGAAAAAATATGTACTGAATGCAAAATTTGTCTTTAATTAAACTCATGTCATGTCGTTTTCTTGAAATTTACTGCAGTAAATTTACGATGGAATGTCGAATGATCACAGGTACGTACTTCTTTTGTATTTACAATAGCTATGTATTGTTTCTCGGAAGGTGCACACAGCAGCTGCTGGCTGATTCACCTAGATCACTTTGTCAGTTTCGGCTGAGGACCAACACTACGAACATCGTATAGTTTCCTAAACAAAAACTTGAAGGAGGCGAATTGTTGCAATATTTCCAGTTTGTGATATAATTCTGCAAGGAATGCGCAATTTCTTGTAATAAGTGTAGTGTGTAAAGTCATACCGAACAGTTTGGTAAGTACATGCAATCAAAACATGTAATACAGTAAATGAAAGCAAAAATTCTGTCATTTCAAAATTTGTTTTGAAAACTTGTAGGTATATTGGAAAAAATATTCACGTTACTTTCTTTAGATACTTAAAATATTAAAAATTCATTTATATTGTTGAAAACTCATCTTTTTTGGGTAGAAAAAATTGAACTCTTTTGCTTAAAATTTTTCTTCTCGTTCTTAAAATTAGTCCGCTTTGGTTGAGGGTTCAAATAATTTGTTTGAAAATTCTTATTTGTTAGTTTAATTCAACTGTTTTTGATTCAAAATTGAAATATTTTTTGGTGAACATATCAAATCTTACACTTTTTGTTGAAAACTAATTTTTTTTAATCGAAGGTTCGTCACTTTGGCTGAAAATTAAGAGATTGAGAAGAAATTTTGTTTCTTGGTGAAAATTTAGGGAAGTGTTTTTGATTCTCAAAATAAAATTTTCACTTTCAACTATAAATAGAGAACTTTATTTCTTTCAATATGCCCTACTGTACAATACTACAAATGCTACAATCAACTAAATTACTTGTATTCGACGTTTCATTCAGTAATATATTGTAACCTGCGAGTTACAGGGGCAGCCTCAAAATAGGCAAAAGGAATATCTCCTGCGCCATTCTAACGAAAAGTAGCATCGCACAGGAGAAACTCTAAGGCGCAAACTCCAGAACTCCCACCCAAACGCTATTGCGTAAGCGTGGCAGGGCAAAGTGGAGCATGAAAATAAAAAGCGTTTCCAAGCCGAAAAATATCATTCTAGATCTTGCTGCTAAAAAGCACGGATCGCAGGGTGGAAACCTTGTAAGAAGACTTGATGATTCATCTTCATTTCTTGTTACACAAACTCCCCCAGTAGTAGAGGACGTCAAAATACTTGGCATAAAAACGAATTATTTTTAAGTCTCTTCTGAAAACAGCTCATTCCTCTTTAAGAGAGTCGAGGATATTATATCTCCAAAAACTGTCTACAAAAGAGACTTAACTTGAAAAGCGATCTCCTTTCGTCAGAATCAAATCGATGAACTCTCTGAGTATTTACGAGCGATATTGAGATTTAAATATTGTGGTAAAGTTCCACCATGAAATTTTGTATTTCATTTATTTGGCAAGAGCCCTATCTTTTAGAGATATTTGAATTTACTCGTGGTTGTATATTTGCATTTTTGAGCCACTTCAAGATTCACCGAGACTCTTGGCCTGCAAACTCAAATTAATAACCGAACGACCTAGTAATCGTAATTCAATTTATTTAAAAGCAGACGTGGAGTTATACTGCTCTACATGGTTGCCAAAATAATTGAATACGAATGTTAGAAAGAGAGAAAAATATCTCCTTCTAAAAGGAGAACGAAAGCGTACTACCTGAGGCTCGAACATTCCTCGGCCCAGATTATAGTCTCCGAACGTGCTCGCTCAGCACTAAGCCAAAATTCGGCAGTTACAATATCTTGTTTCTGTTTAATAATTTTCGAGGATGGCAATTGTTGAAGAGGACGGTATTTGTATAATTTGCCAAAACGAATTGTTATCTGAAAATGCCCACAATATTGGGCGTAATGCAATACAATCTCTCATTCAAGCCAGTCTCCAAGGGAAGGATAAGAAGCATCTACAGCTAAAAAATATGAATGCCTTAACATGCGCAAGGTTTGCAATAGTTCCTACATAGGAAAATGAAATTTCAATGAATAATACTTCTGTACGAAATCCAATTAGTTTAATACAAGATGCAGAAATTAGAGCTGTTATGCTAGAGGAAGTTGCACAACGACCAAAAAATGATTTTAATACTGCGTTGTATTGTCGATTAATGTTCATTGATAATTAATGCGACAGGTAAGCTAGGTCTCATAATCTTTCTTACAAGAAATTTTTCAATTGTCGCCGTTCTGCTCCTGTGGGACGTCCGTTAGGTGAAAGTATGAATGAAGCCTTGTCGTCTGGCATTACCTATTATATATACTTGACAATGCAGACAAATGTCAATTTTCTTTTAAAGAAATCCTTGACAATTTTCAGTGGGAATTGTCAGACATTTTCGAAACGGTGTAGTAATTTGTATCCGTGATGCGCAAGAACAACTTCTCAGCGATCTCAGGTTTGAAAAGCGAGCCAAGAGCGAAGAAGAAGAACGTGCTAGAAATGTTCAAATGGCTTCTGATATTATTTTACAGGATATTCGAGACCAATGCTATGGCATCAAAAATTATAAAGCTCCCAGTAGTTTCTTGGACGATATATTGCTAGATATTCCACTATCTCTAAAACTTTTTTAGATATCTTGGTAGAATCTCATAAGAAATGCAAAAAGAATGAACAGTATAATATCAAATTGTGTAATAGGGTCTCTACTTTCGTTCATGTTTTAGTTTGATCAGTGTAACTCCAGACCTTTTCATCTCCGGTGATTTTAGGACTTTCATTTTCATTGCATGCAAACGCGCTTCAACGAATATAATAGAAGCACTTTCGTTCTTAGGGTTGTGCCCATTATACAAAGAAACTTCACTCTTTGAGGCGTCAATTGTAAACGACCCAGACAATTGGAGTTTGCTAATTGATCTTTTTCAGCAATTTATTTTCGACAATGCTGCTCACAATATGAAGACGGCAGATAGACGTAATACATGGGTAGTATTATATGTGTAACTCCCTCTACAGCTGCAAAATTGAATCCATCTATTGTAAGATTGAGTAAATTGCCCTAAAAAGATGATATTGCGAAATGTTGTTTTTACTCCGTTGCAATATTTGTAAAGAGGGACGTCCTTAGGTTTGAATAGTATAATTGTGAAAGATTTAGATGTTCAAAGTCCTATTTCACACAATATTCAAATTGTATCTTCAGACTTCTTGTGGTTCTATGGTAAGCAGAGAGAACCATTGAACTGTATCACGTTGAAGTATCACGAATCAAAAGATTTTTGTGCATCTAAAATTACGATTTTCATAGTCCTCCTTGAAGCCGCGTTTAAATTTAAAGCAGTTGGTCAAAAACATTGTTCTGTGACATTCGACCAACCCTTGTACTGGAAAGCTCAAAAAATTATACCTTCCATTGACAATGATCAACCCAATTTACGGTCCTTTATAATTCGTCTTGGCGGGTTTCACGCGTTAATATCATATTACGGAACAGTAGGCTTCATAATGGAAGGCAGTGGTTTAAAGGAAGCTTTTTCTGAGATTTATGCAGAAACGTCGGCTGATAAAGCTTTGACGGGGCATGCTTTTCTCACAGCGGTCGGAGGACACAACATCATTCAATTAGCTTGAGCTGACCTTAGAAATGAATCTTTAGATCTGAGTAAAACAGCTGCTGACAATATTTTAAGTAAAGTCGAAGATAAAAATTCTAGAAAAATTACTTGACAATGATTCATTCGTAGGAAAGCAAAACAAATTTGTCACTTGTTTAGAAAGTTTGAAAAAAAATGGCGGAACAGCGCAGCTCCTGTTTCAGTATTTCAGAATGGTCTGGCAATTGGGAGCTGCACCTGCAATGCATATATTTGATGATCACATATTATTAGGCAAGTAGTCATCATTTGAACGCAAAGTCAGCCAGCTATATCTACAAGAAATGCCGGATCTGAAATTAGAAATGGACAGTGCTGAGTACGACAAATTTTGTAAATCGGGATTTTTCACGATCCGGCGAACTCATAAATTTTGGTCGGGTGTTTGGTCGGACATGACAATTGAACAAGTTTTAATGAGAGCAATGAAGAGCAGGGGTGCCTTAAGTCACGGTCGCGGAATTTCGGATAGTGTTGTAGCGAAATGGATATTGTCTACCACTGTCCTAACTGAAGTATACAACAAAATGGAAAATTTTTGCAACGTTTCCTATGAAACCTCTGAGCAGTATGTTGATGCGAGAGAATGATGGAGAAAAACTTGGACCCCTTAAATTTTAGAGAAGAAACAAAGTCTTCTCACTTAGAGCAGTCAAATCCGTAATTAAACTTACAGATTAAATTGCGGAAATTAATCCGCTTCTAATTTTCCAAAGAATTTCTTTAAACATTGAACAAAAAGATTACATGAAAAAGAGTCTGCAGCATGAACTTTCGCCTTTACCAATCCCTCTTTTCGATAAAGGGATATGCGAAAACACAGAAATCAGTATTTTACGACAGTTTTCAGCGTCTTGAGGAAATTCCCCGATTTCAAAATATCATACATGTTGTCGATCGCGGATTTCCTCTGCACAGAGTTACCTGGCATCAGAATGACAGTGTGCGTGAAGTTTTGGTACAATATATAAAATTCGTGAAAAAGAATTATCCCGCGAACAGTTTTGTAGTTTTCGATGGATCTCGTGATGAAAGTAATTCTTCCGGAACTAAATCTTGCTAGAGATCACGACGTAAGATGAGACATTTGGACGAGAAATTATTTTTGACCAAAGTACAAAAATTACTTTCAAGAAAAGTTTGTATCATACGAAAAGCATTAAACGCGGTTGATTACGCTACTATTGCAAGAACTTAAATAAGCTGATTATTGTACAAAACGTTTTACAGAGGATGCAGACTTGTTAATTGTACAAACGGCCATTGGACTTGCGAGAAGACGCGACTGTTGAACTTCTAGGACAGGATATCGATTTACTGGTTTTGCTGACTCAATTAGCGCCAGAAAAAGTTAATATCCTGTTTGAAAAAGTAAACTCTCCCCGCTTTACAAACGATCTGTATGATGCAAACAGTTTCAAGTATGGGGATTTGAAAAATTTAGGTGCCTTCCTTCATGCTTTCACAGGCTGCGACAGTACTATAATTGCACAATGTGCTAACAAGATAATTGCTAGAATGTATTACACAAAAAATAAGAAAGCCCAACTTCGCAAGTTGTGCTTTTTGCACTTCCAAAAGTCTACTTTGAAAACAAGCTCGGAAATGCAAAAGACACAACACAGTGGGGATGGAAACTGTCCGGAGGTGGATTGGTACCAGTTTTCAGTAGGGAACCTTTACTTCCTGAAGACTTACTAAAAACTATAACTTGCAGATGTGAAAGTGGCAGCAAAAGAGCTACTTTCGGATATCGAGAGCACGGTTTGCGCTGTTTTCAGCTGTGTGTCAATTGTATATTGAGACATGCACAAAAGTAGACATGCCTATTATCGCAGTTATTGATGACAATGACTGTGATGAACTCGAAGAGGGTGATGTGCGCCACAAAAGAGAGGCGGAAGAATTTTAAGAGGAAAAAATGGGACCACAGCTTTGCGACGGAGATAAAATCGGCTAAAAAAGAAAGGAACCCTGCAAAGAAGGAAGAACAGCGAAAATTAAAAAGAAATTCGACTTTCGAAACTGAGAATACAGCAGGAGATGATGGAGAGTTGCGAGCAAGACAGCGAGCTGCCCATGCAAGCTTAATCGGAGAAGTTGTTGGAAGTACACCAGAGACTCGATAGATGAACAATCTCGGGGGTTGCCTGAAAATGGCCTTGTTCATATAACGCGTACAGCGAAACGTAAACAGGCAGGGCCGCCTGAACCGTTCCCATAATATTGCGCAATCTACTTGACTGAGTAGTATAGACTATTGTGCATGCGTCCCTTCAGAGGCGGAGTCGCAACCGTCTCTCGCCCTGCCCCCTGAGAATCTGTAGGGACCAGAAATTCTAGGAATTCATATAACGCGTCCGATCGCGCGTTCAAATAGCGAGTCTCTGGTGTAATTTGAACTTACCATGCATATGATAAAATCTTCTGCTCGTCTGCCATCAAGCGATCCTCCTTTAGAACACGAAAAATTAGAAACATACGACTATTATTTAACTAAATTAAAAACACGCTTACACGAAATGCGCGACATAGCTACGAAAAATCTAGTATTTGCAAAAGAAAGATCAAAAGGCTATTATGATGAACGAGTGAACCCTCAAAATTTTAAAGTAGGAGACAACGTATTCTTATTAGAAGGCGGAAAAATACATAAATCGCTAATCAATATACGGGACCACACGAAGTCACAGAAATATTAGGGATAGGAAACATTAAAATACGAATAACAAATAAGAAAAAGGTTATAAATATAAATAGACTCAAAGTTTCACATATTACAAAACTGCAAGCGAATAGTGTTCAAAACATCCAAGTAGGAGATAAAGTATTTTTACTTCAAGTTATAAACGAATCCAAAACTCTTGAAAACCCAGGAAAAATAAATTCTACGATGGGAACAGGAAAATCCCCACAAATTATTAGTGATAACGAATCACAACCATTAGAAAATGAGTAATAACATAAAATAAACCAAACAAAACAAAACAAAAAACAACCACAAAGGCAGCAATCATAAAAATCATATATTTCAGGCCAACTTTGCAATGGACTACACCCACAGAAGAAGAATCGACTCACTCATTGATTTGATTGTCCGTCACATTGACATACTCACTTTATGGCCATACTTATTCAAGAACAAAATATACGACCGAGATGATTGCCACATTGTCACCTAGAAAGCAAGTCTTACAGATTCAGAAACAATCAAGCACATTATACTTACCATAAAAACAAGAGGACCTTTGGCTCACCATAATTTAATACTAAGTCTTCGCAAAACAGAGCAGGATTTTCTCGCAGATTTGATGGAAATTAAACTTTAGGTATAAAATAAAACACAACAACATTTTGTTACACATATAAGAGTAATAAATTGAATCTAAAACATTATCAATAAATCTATAAATAGCAGTAAGTCCAACTGCTAATGAGTAACCTCCTTTTCCAGTGCAATGAAAATCATAATCGGAGGTCTCATCAGCATTATTTTGCTACTGACATGGATTAACCCAATATACGCCATCGTGGGATATGATTGCGGCTCCTCTCAACTTAATGTCACAACATTGTCCTTACTGGAGGTAGGAGAATGTGACTTACCAAAACCGCAAATTCAAACCAAGGAAGAATACATCGAACTAATTCAATTAAGCGGATTTACACTTACAAAAGTTATTCAATGTAAAATCGAAGTATATCGCACTATATAGATATTATTTATCTAAAGTTGGATAAAAACGTTGCAAACCATTTTACAACTACAATTATCCGACGACGGATAATTTTTATCCGCCTCGCGATAAAAATTATCTGCCGTCGGATAATTGTAGTTTTCAATTGTTTGCAGCGTTTTTATCCAACTTCAGATAAAAAATATCTCGGGGATTTACTATGTAGAGATTGTATACACGAGGTTTCTAATAAACAATGAAAACAAATGCATTCACAAAGAACTCTTCAATTTTATACAAATTTACGACTCTCGAATTTAGTACCAGGAGTTGAACCAATCATAATGAAACCCGAGACAAAAGAAACATGGAAGTATACAAACCCTTCGGATCTAGCCACGAGTGGTATTTATTCCCATGATGATCTAGATAAGTTACGCAATCACATAATGCTTTCAGCTGAAAGACCAATAGTTTTAAACACATTACCTCGAGGAATAATGGGTCAACAAATAACACAGCAAGGATTTTCCTTAACAAATATTCTTCATGAAAATTCATTAAAGATAATAGTAGAACCCACTTGGGGGAAATTCTGGACAGTCTTCACCAGTTTTTGTACAGCTACTGCAGGACTAATAGAAATAATAATCACAAAAATAATTAAATTTATAGTAGACACATTCATTCACCAAATCCACCACTTAAAGACTACCCTCGGGTTCTGAACGACGAGAAACCATCAGCACAAGAACACGATAATAACCTTGCCGACCAACGCAGAAATACAGAAAATACGCATACGGGCAATTCACAGAAGGCATCAGAAACAACACTATATCCTCATTCTCAACTAGAGAAAGTGATAACGTACAAAAACTACTCTATCCATTTATAAATCCACTCGCATGATGCCTAAAGACTCTTTTGTAACTATAGTAAGTACCGTACTTGAAGGAAAAGGAGAACGAGTCCCTATTTATGAAATAGGCTGGCGTCGCAATTCTTTTAACAACTATCATTACGCAACAGAAGTAAGATATAAACATTATGTGATCTGGTGTACGGGATATGACGAAGAATTAACGAGAGAAAACGCGGCTCAAAGTCTATTGACCCTTCTGTTTGCACAGAACAAGCCCTCCCCGCTTCTGAAATACGCTATAATGCGTATAAATACGTCCCATAAAACTGCTACATGGATCGCCATGTGTACAGCAAAGGGCATTAGAAAGACAAGATTAGCTAATAATGTTGTGATTGCTATAGCTTATGCATCCTTAAAAGTTCTCGCAACTTTATATAATATAAAAAATCATGGAATCGCAGAATTAGAGTCAATTAACAATTCTTTTGGAAATTTGTACGTCTCTGATACAATCGCATACAATAAACTTGGAGAAACCAACCTACACCTAGCACGTCAACAGAATCAAAGAAAAGATTCAAAAAATGTTCTAAATGCGGATTTCGAAGCGCGAATAATTACCACAAATTCTAGCCCACTGCGAGATCAGAACATATCTACACGCTAGAATGCTATTACCCTTTACTTTTTGATCATGCATGCAGCATATTTCTGTATATATTTTTTTCTTACTAGTGCTGATAATCTGTGAAACATCTATTTCTATATATCGCATACAAAAATAGATTAAACAATTTATTAATAAAATACTAATATAAAACTGTATTTTTGTTTCTAGATACCAGAATTCGAGAAGCATCATGATTTATCAAACTACCCTGTTGACTTATCTGATTATTTCATTAACAGGGATGGCACAAATAATTTTAGCCAAAACCTATTTCCTTAACAATCCCTTTTTTCAATCATGCGGAATTTATTTCAAACTAATAGCAAAAATTAAGAGCTTTCATTTAGAGGCCAATATTTTAAAATAACAAATAATTGCATTGAAACCCAGAGAAAATACAAAATAAAAAAATCATAGACATTAAAAATAAAGTACAATTAATCTACAACGAAACAACCGAAATTTTAGCAAATCCTACCATTAAAGGATCCTTATTGGAAGGCCAAAGTCAAGTCCAATTAGCAGTCAAAACAATAAGAGTTGTTGGAAAAAGAAACTTAGAATGGCCAGAAAAAAATATATTCATTTCAGAAAATCATTTATCGGAAACATTTGCAAAATTCAGTAAAATTAATATTACTCTACCGTTCACTGGAGAGATAAATATTACAGAAGGTAATGAAAAATTAATTTACCTTTCGGAAACAATGGATAATTATATTGAAGCCATGAAACTATTTCACGCAACATTAATTTTTGCTACTAATAACTTATGGCATCCCATGTCCTTTCCTAAATTCAATTCAGCTTTCGTAAAAAAGTACACACCCAACATTTTCCTGAACATATCATTACCAGACAATGTCTTCCGAAACCTCGCTAAATTCATAAAAATTAAAAAATTCATATCGGAAAATTATTCAAGTATTATCTACACAGTCCCGTCAAGTCTTTTCAAAGAATTCAGAATGTTCAAAAAGACACTCAACACCTATTTATGAGACTATCAACACTGACCAAATAGTGGGCATCTACAAAAAACCTGAATACGCCTATATTGGCCTTTCCAACGACAATGATACCTATTTTGTCATCAACAATAATTACCCACAATCCTGCCAGGAAACGGAATTCGGTATGATCTGTCCATTTTTAACACCCTTAAAAAACATGAAAATTAACCCTAACTGTGAACCTAATCTTCTGACTAAAAAAGGACCATACAAATGTAAATTTTATATCAATTTTTCGAATTACCCTGTTTTTAGTCACCTCGAATATCACCATGGGTGGCTATATGCTTCACCTAGTCCTCAAGAAATTAAATTAAATTGCCCCAGTTTAATTAACTTATTTTTAACCATTCAAAATACAGAAATACTGCAGATAAATCCTGACTGTTATTTCAAATATGATCAAATTGAAGTTCAAAAAGCAAAAATTTTAAAATAATGAATAGGAATATCCAAGATACAAACTACACCATTTCCATGTACGAAATAGCGCCTTTTCTGTTTCATCCAAAAACAAATATAACCATACAATATCTGAAGAACACGGAGGATATACCATTAATTACCCTTGAAAGCAATCTAAAAGTAACAAATACTCTAAACAAAATCCAAAACTATTACTCTCAAGACTACATATGGAAAGTTTCACTTCTTATTTCAATAAACGTACTATTTATTTCCCATGTTCTTATTTTCCTACTAATTAAGATTCAGAAGGCAAAACGAACTGATGAATTAGAAATGGATAATTTAAATTCAGAATTAGAACCTATCAATCAAAACCATAAAAATCAATCTATATGCTAATAAAACCGTGGACATCTTGAATAATTAAAGTCTTAAATAATATTTACGATCTACTGTAAAAATGAAGAGGAGAGATTTGAAATAAAATAAATGAATGACTAAAGAAATATTTTTAGTATTGACATATTATTTATTGCTTTATATGCACAAACATCATCTACAAAGAAAAATTGTTTAAAACCAATATTTAATTTAAAATCAAATATTTAAACGCTATTATTTTAAGGATACATGTTAAGCAATAAAAAAAAATATATATATATATATATGTATACCATTAAACCATTTCCCTTTCAGGGTAGGCGTGACACTACCCGATTCGGGTAGTGTTTCTAGGTTTTTCTTGTAGTTATAAATAACTACAAGTGTGGGCTCACCACGCCCACGATGTGCCAACAGCACTTATGTCAGTATTCTTGAATGGTCACCCATCCAAGTACTAACCGCGTCCAACGCTGCTTAACTTCAGTGATCTGTCGAGAACTGGATTTTTCAGCGTGGTATGGCCGTTGGCCATAAAGAACTTAAATTACTTTCTGATATCAAAGAACCAATCCAACATCAGGTACCGAAATCAGTTTATTCTATCCTTATTTCCAGTAACCCCAAAGCTGAAACAAGGACATTAGTTATGGAATTCATCTTTGAAATACCTAAAATAAAATCATAAAAAAGTCACAAAACGACAAATTTCTTTTTTTTTTAATTACCCTGTCTACTCTATCATCTCGGATGCACCATTTCAAATTCCACGCATCAAATGGTGTATTTATTGGATCACCTGATGGAAGGATGTGTTGCTTTAAGACCCTGTGAGCTTCGTCAAAAACATTAAAATTGACCACACCCCACTTAAAAGGCAGCAATAATTTGAACCCCATAAATTCAAATTTCCTCATTGAAACCTCGGGATCCAATAACTTCTTAGTAATGCGGCAATACCACGTATTATATTCACCAACCTAGAACGAAATATAACACAATTAACATATTTTTCAACCCCCCTTATAAACAAAAACAATTTTATGAAGAAAAGAACTTTCAAACACTCACCCTTGCGATAGTCCTGTTCTCTTGGAATACGAATTTCCGATAAAGCCTACATGATTCTTTACAGTCGCTTTGCTCTTTCTTCAATTTCCTAATCTTATCTCTCCTATATTCTAAAGAGCGCTTACTTTTTAAATTGAAATCGTAAGGCAAATAGTAGGTCGCATTGTCGATTGTCACCGTTTTTCGTGGGCCGCCCATTTTCCCAAAGGATACTTTCAATATGAACCTATATATACACCATTAAGCCATTTCCCTTTCAGGGTAGGCGTGACATTACCCGATTCGGGTAGTGTTTCTAGCTGAATAGTTTCTTGTAGTAAATAACTACAAGTGTGGGCTCACCACAGCCACGATGTGTCAACAGCACTCAGTTTTCTCGAATGGTCACCCATCCAAGTACTAACCGCGCCCAATGCTGCTTAACTTCAGTGATCTGACGAGAACTGGTTTTTTCAGCGTGGTATGGCTGTTCGCTATATATATATATATATACCTATAATAAGAATAAAAGGAAATAATAAAAAAACACCATCTTCATCTTTAATTATTGCTAAAAACATTATTGGCTTTTAATCACTGGAAGTTGTTTCATTTCTTTAGTTGGAAATTTTGAAAAACTAATTCGACAAAATACAAATATTCTATGTTACTGTTCTTCTCTTGAAGTTATTATTTTTGAAATAATTGTGTTATATAATCATAAAGTTTCGGAAAGGAGTTTCAGTTTCTTTACTCGAAACTAGCATTTTTTTTAAACAGAAAGCATTATCAAGACTCCAAATCCTAAACAATTTCAGGTTATGTTGGGATTTCACACCGAAAATCCGTTATTTAAAACTTAGCAATTCCAATCGGTTTTCCACAATTCTGCAAAACCGACCTCCAATAAACAAAGGAACATCTTCAGTAACCCGCAAAAATTCAGAGATAATACTCCTGAGTAATGACGTTCTTTACGCGAGAATCGGACCACCAACTCTTGCCAGTAACCACTATTCCATTCCACGTAAAATGGTGTTTTTCCGGGTTTTCCCTCTCATATGTTAACTCTCGGGGTAAGGGTAGTTTAGAAAATGTATTAGGAGATATCACAGGATCATACCGCGAAGATTTACGCCGACATGTCCTCAGGACATATGTTTGAAATTTCGAAGCAATTGCGGGGCATTTTTGGACATCATTTTGCGGTTTTGACCAGCCAGTCGACAGTGTTCCTCGTGCCTACTCTAACTCGGAATCAGTAACCAAAACTCGGGGCCACAGATCACTTAACACAAAATTTTTTGGTTCAGCTGTATCAGCTGAACACCCAGGCTGCGATTCTGCAGCAGAACATGGGACCTTATATCTAACTTTGATTTTAAAAACGAAGCTCCACCCCACAAAATGCATTGTGGAAATGCAGTTGTGTGAACGCCCCGTTCGTTTTCTATATTTGCCAAGCCCGCAGGAAAACTTTCGGGCAGATTGGGAATCTCGATTTTAATTATTTTGAAATTTTTTGCATCATCTCCTGCAACTTCACTTTTTGGTTCCGGAACCACACTCACGGCATTAGCCGCGGCCTGGAAAAATTCCATTAAATCTGAAATCGTAATTGGCGCACTTTGAAGGTCCTTGGTTGGTCCACTCACACCGAAACTCCCTTCAGATACATTTTTTGGGATTGAATTAAACGCGTCCGGCAATAAATCGCTTGAATTGTCCTCAAATCCCAACAAAGAATTAAAATCTAAAAAGTCTTCACAAGAAGGGAACGTTGAAGGATCGCAAATAACTTCGAGGGGAACGAATTCACTGTCAATCGCTAAGTCGTCTAACAATTTGTCCGGTGAACCGTCCTCACAATACCGAACAAGGTTGAAATCCATTTTTCTAAATTAAATCTTGAAACGAACCGAGCGAAGAAACTTAAAAGACTAACTAAGGAAAAGAGATGTTTTTCCATGATCCAAGGAATGGACTTAAAACCATACCTCCACTCTACTATACGCAAGAAATTTCATACCCACCTGAGAAAAATGACCAAAAGGAGAACCCTCTATCGTTCCATATAACCCTTTGCGTTTCTGAACCGCGTGAAGCACCTTTTGGTCGAAAACCTAGCTAAGACTGGAATCTCACACCACCACTCATTCACTCGATTGCAAACAAGATCTTTTTCACGCCCATCTTTATGAAAAACAGACCTATGGAACGACTCTTAATCCTTCAAAAACACACTCCTTCATGTTTTTAAACCCCATGACACACGTCTTACATAAAAAAGTAATCAAGAATAGAATTCCACACCCCCACTTACTTGCTAAATTATAATATCTCCATGCTCACACGAGACAAGGAATCAATTTATCTGATAACCTCTATCAATCCAAATTTCTTCAACCTGGTCCCATTCTTATGTAATAACTAATCTATGTTTCTTCAATCTAGGACAACGAAGATAAATAAAATTAAATTAACAGTTATGAAAAAAGGGAGAAAATATAAAACATTGCGTGATATCTATATATTTAGAAAGTTTAAGACATACCTTCCCCTTTTCCAACGACTCGGGGGGGGGGGGGGGGAATGACCCCTGTGATTAGTCGCAGAAATAATGTAGGTCACATCCTTACCCCTTTCCAACGTCTCGTTGGGGGGGGGGCGGGAAGGCACCTCTGTAAATGTCCACAGAAATAATTTCGGTCACATTATTACCCCTTTCCAACTTCTCGTTGGGGGCTGGAAGGCACACCTATGACTGGTCATAGAAATAAATTAGGTCACATACGCTACGCAATGTAGGGTATATTTGAGATATTGGCTGTCTCCCTCCCACCAATGTCCTCTCTCGAAAGTTTCACTTCTCCTAACCATTCTACGAGCGCCTGTTCATCCTTCCAGGAATTTTTCATATTATTAAAGTCCATTTTCTCAAAAACAGTTAGTCGAAGGGTATAAATGTGCGCATAAAATATGTTTCTTTAAAAGATCTACAACTCTTACTTGAAGCATTTTTGTAAATTTTTAAAAGCAAATAACCATGAGTTTCATGGGTTTTTATGGTCTTCACCATGAAAATGGAATTTGCGCGTATTTTTACTATCATTTTTCGTGATTAGCGCATTGAAATACATAAGTGTACGGAGTTTCAAATTAATCGGAGGAATGCGTTTTTCGAAAGTATATCCCTGAAAAAAAACTAGCAAAAATAGCACACTACGTTTATACAATTTTGGAAAGTTATGACTAAAAATTCTTAAAATTTTGACTTCTTTCTTTTGAAGAAAATTTTTTTCCTTGAAACTAGCAAATAAAATGTAAATATCTCAGAAGGACAAGCTTCACGTCAATAAATCTATGAGATAACAACCATATGATATTTATTACAATCAGAAAGCAGAACTTTCACTCGGTGCAAATAATCCATGAGATAACAACTACATGATATTTAATATAGTGACGCAGCAGAAGATGCATTCGATACGCTGTTAACCAAATTCATCATTAACACGTTGATTAGTTTTTCCTCTACTTGGAAAAAATGAGGGTCGTTTATACACTGGTCATCACCTTGGCAATCATCTTTGGTTCGATTGGTAAATATAATAAAATAATATTTTTCTGTAATTTAACAAATATTTTTAATGTTTCCACAATTAAAAATTTGCCCGACATAATCCGCATTCAATACGATTGCTGTTTTTCCAAACTCTTATTGAGTTTTTTCGAAATTATTTCAAATTTTATCTGAGTCTATTCTTGGATATCCAGAGTGTGAGCGCTATAAAAAAATAAGTCAAAAATGAATCTATTACCTAATATAATTAAATTAATTAATTATTATGTGTGGTGAGCCCACACTTGTAGTTATTTACTAACTACAAGAAACTATCCACCTAGAAACACTACCCGAATCGGTTAGTGTCACGCCTACCCTGAAAGGGAAATGGCCTAATGGTATACCTAATCTATTAATTTAATATCTATTGATACGGAATTGCTGCGAATTTCAAAAGCAGAAAGTGTAGTAAGTTAAAGTGGAAGTGTTACTTCATCCTTACATAAACAGTTTACGAATCCGAGATGAGTTCTTATCAGGCCGACTGATTCAAAATTGTATGCTTAGATAATTTGTACATTAAAGACCAAGGACATGCAAATGCAGATTGAATCAGACAATTTTATCGACAATTTTAGTTTATTCATACTTAAAATTGTTTACAACGTCGAGTACAAATTATATTTGGTATAATAACACATAAGTGGTAATCTTTCAAAATTCGAACAATTTTTTCGCAGCTATCAGTCTTTAACAACAACAGTCTCACGCGTCAGTTTTCAATGACCTTAAATTCACACAACTGTCTCGTAAATTTCTACAGCATAGAATTTAATTCATAAGTATATAACTATCAGTCTCATTATTCAAGTATTATAGGAATAACATACATCGCGAAAGAGGTTCAATAATCAATTTGAAAACCTGGATGGCATACGCCAGGAAAATAGGATCAAACCCGGTAGCCCAGGTATCGTTCACCAAAAGAAACTGGGAAGAAGACAGCCTGAATAGTGCACGTTTCTTTTGCCCAGGATGGGAGCCTGGTTTCGATACCCGATTTGAGACTAATACTTTTATTATTTAATACACTTGTGTCGAAAAGTATGCTTCCTACAGAGCTAAAGTCTATAGAAATTCGACTTTTCGACATATTTGCTTTTCTCCGTCCAGAAAATTGGTCCCGAGTAGCAATGTCGGCACCAATCCTGGTAGAGCGATGGATCTTAACTGAAAAAATTCCATTAACAACAAACAACTTGACTCAAATAAATATTCTTTTTACGTTCAAAAAAGGACAACAGGGAAAGTTTAATTTATTTTATTTTATTAAGAGAAACTAGATTTCGAGGAATCTTATAATCTTATAATTTTTCAGAATTTTTATTCAACAGGATCAAGGCTTGGCCGTTCAAGGGTTAAGGTAGTAGAAATCTTCGTTAATCATAAGCTGACACTTCCTGGCTCCGATGTGACCCTAAATGGTGTGGCATTCATGTATTATTTTCATGATCAGTGGTGTAGGTAGATAAATCTTCCACTTATCGTTATACTTTTTGTATAAACAATCGGGATAAAGCAGATACTTGTCCTCATTTTCAAGGTTATCCATTAGTTCCTTGAGTCTGGGCTCTTCCTTTTGTGTATCCTTCAATGTTGTGAACTCTTTTTTAAGAAGGTTAGAAGGTCTTTTCGCGAAGTGGTATATTATTAGCCGATTATCATTGGTTTCAGGTGAGTCTTGATGTCCTGTTGTTTGTCTGCTTAATGCGTCTGCGATGACATTTGCTTTTCCAGAACAGTGTTCTACTTGCATCCAATAATCTTGGATAGCTAGGATCTATCTTGTTATTCTTCCACTTAGAAGCCTACAGGTTTGCAGACACGATAGAGCCATATGAACTGTTCGGTGAAAAATTTTCGCACCTAGTAGAATGGTTCGACACTTCTGTAGAGACCAACCCAGAGCGAGGAGTTCCTTTTCGGTTGTGAAGTAGGATATTTCAGCCCCTTTCAAAGTTCTCCTTCCGCAGGCTATGATTTTTTATTCCTTGTTCATTACATAACTGGTAGATCACGATTCCCAAAGCATAAACACTGGCGTCTGTTTGTAAAAAGTACGGTTTTGAAGGATCTGGGAAGTGAAGCATGATCCATGAGCAAAATAGGTCTTTTACTGTCTCGAAAGCTTCCTGGTGTCTTTGTTCCCAACGCCATTTAGTCCCATTTTTAAGCAGCCCAGAGAAGCGAGATGCAAACAATTTCTGATACAGCACTGACTGTCCGAGCATATAAGCCGTCAAGGAAAGCTGAGGTGGGGAGCCCAGAATCGGGATTCTAGTTTATAAAAAAAAGAAACAGTAATTCAGGTGTCTCGGGTAGTAAATAACTAAATTGTATTAAAAAAGGCAAGGCTGAAAATATTTGAAAAAATTACGTTGGCGGGGGGTGGGTTCAAACCATTTTATTACTACTTGTTACACAGGAGAGACGAAGGGTAAATAATTGGCAAATAATGTGTTACAATTTAATTATAAAACTATGTCATTTCGAGAACCCGCGAACCGTTTTGCTTATTGTTCTATACATTCGCCTCACTATATCGACGCCTCCAGTCCATACAGCTCCACGTCACATTTAGGCGGTATGGAGTCCCACGTCTCGTGCAGCTCTCGTTCCCGTTAGGGACCTTCATAGCTTTAGGTCCTATGCTCACACATGGGACTTGGAAGTATAAGGCCCTGTCTACAATGGGATACGGCCGCTGACGCATAGGACGCGTATGCTCAATCCTATGTCAGCACATGGATGGTGCTTACGCTTAACGTAAAGCGTCACCGAATGTTGTAGACAGAGTCTGAGTGCAGTTTTACCAAATTAGGCCACGAGGCCTCGCTTGATCGTGAGTGGCGTGGCGTATCCAGTTGCTTAGGGATGGTGGAAATACATAAGAATGAGTGATGTTACTGATGTAAGAAGTGATATTGGCGTTCTCTTTACCTGCCTAAGCTCAGAAGGTGAAACTGCACTCATAGCGAGATAACGCGACAGAGAGCTGTACATCGACAAAACGCGATGTGATGTGCACCGCCTAAATGGGACGTGGAGCAGTATGAAATGGAGGCGCCGATATTGCGTTAAGGGGTGCATGAACTATAACAACGTACTTAAAAAAATTATCTTCTCTTTCTTGTTGCAGAGTTAAGTTCGCAGTTTGATTGTTTACCTAATGGCGAACCTATTCCTGGTGTTCCTCGTGTCGCACCTTTTGTTTTTTCTGTAAGACGTCATTCACCTGAGAGGTATCTTCCTCCTGCCGACCATACTCTTCCTGCTAGGTCCAGGTCCAGGTCTCCTTCTGCCACTTCCGTCACTCCTTTAAGGCGTCCTCCTCTTTACATGTCCATGACTCCTCCTGTAAGGCTTCCTTCATTTGACGGATATGGATGTGGACTTGAACAACTTGAATTTATTCGGCTTAATTCATTAGCGAATCCGCACCGGATATTCGAACTTCGAAGATACACTTTTCCTGTCGACAAACGAATTAAAATGAAAACAGCAAGAACTTCCTATACATCTATGTCAACCCAAGAACAAATTGTATTATCAACATCCGATAGCGACGTCTTTGCAATATTGAAGAGTTTTGATGTTCTTGATGGAGTGTATACATATGAAAATAACCGTATAAAAAGAGCGAAAGTAAACATGAAAAGCGGCTTGGTTACCTTATTGACCCCAGAAGAATTGAATGAAATTCCAGTGGGTCCCAAATGCACAATCATGAGGTATTATAATGTTCGGCATGTAAACCCTCGTGTAAATCACAATCCTCTACTCAATTAATTTAAAACAAAAATGTAAAACTAATACATAATAATGTTTGTGATCCAAAGTCGGATTGAAATCTTACATGCAACTCGAAATTACATTAAAAAGTCAATGTATAATGGTTTCAAGGCTTTATTCAATCTGTGGTCGATTCCCCCAGCCAGTATTTTCCAGAAGCAGATAAAAAAATCTGCTCGCCTCCGGGGCAGTGCAGCGAAATAAACCATTGGGGTTCAAAAAGTCCCAGAGATGGTAGTTCTTAAGGCTTTATAATGGGAAAAATGTTAATACTGTGTTGACATTTTGGGAAATGGTTCAAAATACAGAAGGGCACGTCTACTGGCCTACTTCAGTTTTTGTTTTGTTTGAATAATGCTTTTTTGAAGTTTTTTTAAATACAAATTGTTTCTAATATATAAAACACTACTTTATACAGATAACTAGAAGTTTTCATGAATTATTGAAACAATTTATTATTGTTTTTAGCAATTTTCTCTTAGGATACATTTAAAAGGTCGCGGTTTTTCCGAAATTTTCAACTTATTGTTAACCTTTCTATTAAAGCGAGGCAATAATCAATTAAATTTAACAAAAATAATTGTTTAAGCAATATATTATTATTTATAATAATATTCTCTCAGAATCAATATTCTCTTTGAATAATGCCAGCAATTTGTGGTTTTTCTGAAATATTCATTTGTAGGAATTTTTAAAAACAGTGATAATTATGTTGTTGAATGTCAATCCACTGTGTCAGGATTCTTCAGATGAAAAGAAATGTCTACAGGAAAGGAAATTTTTGTTGCTAAAAACTGCGATAAAAGTGTTTTATTTTATAATAAATTGTTCATGACAATGACAATTGTTGTTGAAAGACAATCTATTGCGACAAGATATTATTTTTTAGATGAAAAGAAATGTTGTTGAAAAATGATTACCGAGGGGTGGAAATTACTGCGAAGGTAAAAATATAAGATTTGTCACATGCGTTAATTTGCTATCGTAATTATTCTTCGGAAAAATTAATATTTGACCATCATAAATGAAGGTCAAAAAACAATTTGATTTTTTTCGAATTTAGACCTGCAGAAGGCAAATTTTTTTTTTGATTGATGTTGAACGAGTTGCACATCACTGAAGTAGATGGTATCGACAAAAATGAAACAAATTACTTGCCGTCAATATGGTAGATGTATGTTGACAGACGTAGAGTTTTTAAATTCTCGGTAATTCAAATTCGGGTAATATTACTGCTAACATACCGGCATGATACCGAAGCTTCGAGAATTTATCGAGAATTTATGAGAATATTCAATTATAATGCTTTTCTGTTATTTTTAAAAGTAATTAGATAATTTTTACGATGTTATAGTTAATTTTCGATCATTTGGTATATTTTTAAAATATTTTTTATTACAGCAATATACCAAATGATCGAAAATTAACTATAAGATCTTGAACATTTTATTCACAATGATCGACAACCCTTTACTTTAAAATATGAAAAACTTTGTGAGCATTTTTTTTTATACCATTAAACTCATGTCAGTATTCTTGAATGGTCACCCATCCAAGTACTAACCGCGTCCAAGGCTGCTTAACTTCAGTGATCTGACGAGAACTGGGTTTTGCAGCGTTTTATGGCCGTTGGCCATAAAAAAATTTAAATTAGAAATTAAATTTAAATTTAGAACATTTTTAGAAAACTCCGTATGATTGTCTTGCAATACTGCAAAAACTTCAAAAAATAAAATGATTACATTTGAATAAATATAAAATATTAAAATAATAAAATAAAATAAGCAATAATCATTCATTTGAAAAACTGTTCACATGTATAACCTTCAGTATTTTCTTATTTAAATTAAATAATGGGACATTTTTAAACCGAGGATAAGGTGTTCGTAGCACTTCTACGCTTTTAAAGAAACAGCTGAATACTACCAGTTTCTGTATTTTTTCGAAATTTGTCTTTGGTGCACTAAATAAAAAAAATTGGAAAAAAATGATTGGAAAAGCAAATGGATAATCAAAGGAAAGTTGTCGTTGCAACACGGAGAGAAATCGCGAGATCTGAGTTCACGGAAGCGCGTAATTTTATAGGTACAATTTTTACGTGAAATAAGAACACAGAATTCAAGATATGAATTCTCCGACTTGGTGAAATAAAATCATGTTAGGTTCAGTGCTTTGAAGTATCGGACTCTATGATCTAAAACAGGCATGCCCAACTCGGGGAAATTCCCTGCGAGAACACATGTTCCGCGTCCCTACTCTTTCTCCTAGAGAGCGAGAGATGTGGTAGACGCATGCGCGTGGTAG